>JABSTQ010005747.1:0-20935 GCA_013358835.2 Ixodes persulcatus
GAACCTAGAGCTCCCTGCCCTTGATTTCAGTTCCCTAAGGCCTGCGTCAGACGGGGGAACTTTTCAAGCAATTTTGAGGTTGCTGGCGGGTTGTTTCCTAGGTTTTCCCAGATCAGCACGAATTGCTGAGATCGGGTTTGACTCGAAACGAACGAGCAAATTGAACAAATAGCAGAAGTGTGAACCGGCAGCTGCCAATCAGGGACGCAATATTTTCACGGGACACCCTCGTGGTGGTGATGATGACAGCTAAAGACTTGGCTCTGGTTTGAAATGGATCGTTTTTGGAAATAACCTATTTAAAAAAGATGAGTTAGAATTCTCAGCACAATTTAAAGATATAAAAACATGTTTTTTTCGATATAACTGTGCATCTAAATAGTGCAAGAAAAATAAAATTTCATGATGATGATCGCAAGTCGTAGCAATTCGGTAGCTGCGTGTCAACGCGGGCGGCCCGTGTTGCTGGTGTTGCGACGTCAAGTTGCTGGGTGAAATTGCCCCGTCTGAAGCGGGCCGTCTTAGCCCGCTTCAGACGGGGCGATTTCACCAAGCAACAAGGCCCCCTTCAGACGGGGCAATTTCACCCAGACACTTGACGTCGCAACTCCAGCAACACGGGCCGCCCGCGTTCACACGCAGAAACCGAATAGACCTTATTCATTATTAGCGCCATCTCTCGGCGGCCACGGGTACTATCAGAGGCTCGGCGCCATCTTTGAGGCTTCACCGTCCCGTCGCCCGACGCCCGCCGCAGTATGAACCCCTCTCCCCGCGTAACGTTCGTGCATGGTGTTTTTTTTAGTATATTGATGGTGTTAGCCGCTCGAGAATAAGTTACGAATATTAAGCGCAAGTTTGTTTTCAGTGGTTTCAATAAGAAGTTCTGTTTAGAAAAATGAGCTTCATTCCAGCACCAGAGCAGGCCGACACACGCACTTGTTTTAGAATCGTGCGTTAACTTGCCTGACCAGCTGATTATGCCTGTTCGCACAAGGAAGATTTGTATGATATATTTAGCAGGGCCGTCAGTCCCTGTGTGATAGTTTGTTTTTATTTGACGTTCGCGGCTGCGGGTCTAAAATTGGGAGCAGTTCTTCACCCACCGCGCCTTGACAGCTGGCGTGTGCAGACCCGAATGGCAGAGTTCTATTATGGGTGCTTTGAACGTTTAATCTTTGATCCCCGTTGTCTTTACCTTAGGAATATTGCAGATATGATTCCATACACACACAAAAGAAAAACATGAAAGTAAATTTTTAAATAAATTTGTATTCAGTTCCTTGGGGAGATCACCAAATGGTAGCTCAAAACAAAATTATAAGGAGTGTTTGTGATACACCACGACTTTACGATACAGTGATGTCTCGTTAATATGGACACCTCCGTTCCCCTAAAAAATCGTCCATAATGTGGGTTGTCCCTAATAACGAGACAAAAATTCATGTATTTTTTCAGTTTGTCCCCGAAAGTGGTGTCCATACAGCGGGGTATCCATATTAACGGGGTCCATATTAACGAGACATGACTGTAGTAGTATTTTTATTGCAGGTAAAAAATAAAAACTACGCTGAAGATCTACACTAGCATACTCACACAAGCGTATGCGAAGCACACAAGCGTAAAAGGAAATGACCGGCGTGTCGCCGCGGTGCAAGTACGCAAAATATAACTTATTAAAAGAAAAATCACCATTCCACGGAAGGTAAAACATTTTACTTTTATAATCATAATAATAATACTAACAAATAAATTCAATACTTGCGCATAAACACTCTTCGGCCCCTTTAGAAAAAATGGAGGAATAACTGTCAGCGACATTTTAATGTGCGCCTCCTGGTAGTGCGGTCACATAGCTCAGAGCGGTTTTGAATTTCATGCTTACTCGCAATACAATATGACTAGGGTTCCGTACTTTCGGTATATACCAATAAATAACCCCCGAGGCGGTTTTTTCTGGATCGGTAAAAACCGAAAAGCACCGAATTCAAGCTGCGGAAAAGCTGGCAGCTTTGCTGAAAGAATCTTCTAGCCCGCTTTCTTTTCTCGTTGACCCGGAACACAGCCCCGCTGAACTGTCCTTAGGGTCGTCCCTTTCTTTTGAAACCATGTTTATTGCCCCGTTCCCTTCCCTTATCTTTTTTAGCACAAACTATTTTCAAGTCTTTTGTCCAGGCATAGGTTTCCTGGTATATGGGAGAAAGGAGGAAAGGCGAAGAGAGGCGGGAGAAAGTGGGAGGGCAATAGAGTACGGATTGTGTCCTCTTTTCCTGGGCGTGCGGAAGGCCAACGCCAGAACACTTCGTAGTCACTGCTCGGACGAGTTTCGCCTGCCAGTTAGTATGGGTAGAAAACGGAAAGCGATGGGGGGCTACTTCCAGGAATTTGACGATTTCGAGGTTTTGTGTGAAAATGCGAAGAAGCTCCTTGTTTGCAAGGAGCTAGAAAATCAAAAGCTTCTTTTGATTTTTTTGCCATCCCCGTTTCAAACGCGAACGTGGAGCGTGCGTTTTCTGGACTGCGTTTTCTCAGCCGCAAGGAACGTGCTCCGATGACTGACAAGTCTCTGACAATGTACATACATGTCAATTTTTTTTTCAATAAGTTTTAAGTTTTGATATTATGCTTCTGAAAGCGTCACGCTTTCTGTTATTTCCATATGAATGTGCATTACGTGACGTGTTTGGTGTGTGTACAATAAACGTGTGTAATGTGAGGTGTGCCGTGGTTTTTGTAGTAATTATGCAGTCCTTTTGCAACAAAAGCCCCGATAATCACCGATTTTTTTTCCAGCATTGAAATTAAACACCGAAAAACACGGATTCGAAGAAAAAAACACCGATAAATAACCCCCGATTCTGAAGAAAAATCGATACCGAAAACGCGGAACCCTAAATATGACCAGTGCTCATAAAAGTGGTTGCTTGCAGTATTGGCTACAAATAAAAGAGCTCCTCCCGCTGCGCGAATCCGTTCTGTTGGGGAGCGAGCAAGCGGGACAGTTATACTCGCCAACAGGTCCAGGTTAGCAGTCAAAAACCCGCTTTTATGCTTTCGAATACATCTCGAAAATGTTTCTCGAAATTTGAGAGCAGCGTAATAATAATGATACAGCGTAAAGTAAGCGAGCGTTCACCTTTGCTTTTTAGCACAGTTGCCTTTATCATTCATATGCGAAACGAAGTTGTTACGTCGCCTGGTTCTTCTGCACTTTGTATCAGCCATCAATCGGTTGTAAAATACCCTGTTGAGCGAGAAAAACAAAACAAAAAGAAAACAAGCGCAAAACAGTGTATCTGAGCGATGTTGACTGGACCTCGCCGTTCCCCAACATCAAGCTCCCAAAAGATCACATTAAATAATAAGATGCTCGCGGATGTTCCATACAAATATCATGGGCCCTTCAAGCCATCGTGGAAAGTGTCATATATATTAATGAAATGTATACACCAACTCATGTTTACAAACAAACCGGAGCGCCCCTAGCGGACGCCACCGGCGCCGCGCATGCACGATGGGGGTGTGGGCAAGAAGCTCGCCGTCGCCCATAAACAAACCATTGAAACGCGATGTTGTTGGCGTCGATGTGAGTCCCCCTGCCCTTTTTCGCATTCGAATTGTTGATTCTACGTCTTCCTGGCGATGTCTGACTATCTTGAGCGGCGTCAGCGAAGTTACCGAGGCTCGTTACACACATAAACCTTCGCGTGAATAATGTGACGTGCGGCGATTCATTCCGCGTGGACGCCGAAGTATGTACGCTAAAGCCTGATACGCAAGATGAGATTTCGCTCGCATTTTTCAGTCGCGACGCCACTCGGGCTGCAAAAGCGTGAACTGTAGCTGAGATGGTTGACGTCGATACTGAAAATTGCAAGCCGAATCGGACCAACTGAGTTAGGCATAACAAGTCGGTGATGGTCACTGGCAACGTTGGTCACTGGTAACTATGATCAACATCTACTGTTTACATCGAGCCTGCTTACCAACCTTCAAATTTAAGTCTTTTGAGGCCTGCACTTACTTCTTAACGCAAGTACTGGGCCCATTATGAAATGATTGTGATGAAATGGGAACAAGTGTGTACTTACTTTTGTGTGCTCCTTCCTGCGAAAATCCCTAAGGGATTGGCAGTATTTTCAAATAAATAAATATACATTTGGTCTACGGGCCGGCGTTGCCTAAGAAAGCAGACGACAAGCAGAAACATTTGAAAGAGCAGACGACAGTTCGAACAATCAGGCGGCCGTTCGAACTTGAAGACGCACTGAACGTAGTCCGCAGGTGGTCCGCACAACTTGACGGTTTTCTGGCGTTCATGTTGGAACAAAACAAATCAATCTGATGACCACAAGTATCCGTGCATTCAACCCAAAGTGCTTCCCGCCCAAGCAATCGTTGTCCGACGGCGTCTGCTTTTTCCTTTTCACAGCACATATCCAGATTCTCGGACGAACCGAGCACGTGAAAACTGACCTTCAAACCTTTCTCGACACTTTTGGTACGGCCCCAGTCGCGGCATTTTGACGAGAAGGCAGGTTTTTGTCTAGTTCTTTTCAAAACAACGCAGGAATACACGTCTGGCATGGGGACTTCGACCCACAGCCCCAGACCGGAAGTGCGACCGACGCGCCACCACCACGCCGTGACGTCACAGAGTTGAGTTCGTGTATAGGAGCCCTGTAAAATTACACAACACTAACGCGCAGGTGCTCTTCTAGGGAGCATGAATAGCACAGGAAAGCGCTACGGCTATTCAAACGTTGGCTATAATACCCTTAAAAAGAAAAACAATACAATTCGAATGTTTGCATCGGTTGTTTTTAATTTTATTTTCTCGTTGAATGCGTAGCGGAACAGAGCAGTCATGCGGTCGCTGCGCGCCACTTTCACACGCTGCAAATGGCCACAGCGCTCTGCCAGTCGCCTCAAAGATGGCGTCGGAAGGAAGGTTGGCGCCACATCCGACAGATGGCGGCCGAATCTGAATAAGGTCTATTGCTACGACTTGCCATCATCATCATGAAATTTATTTTCTTGCACTATTTAGATGCACAGTTATATATAAAAAAAAAAAACATGTTTTATATCTTTAAATTGTGCTGAGAATACTAACTCATCTTTTTGAACAGTTTATTTCCTAAAACGATCTATTTCAAACCAGAACTAAGTTTTCAGTTGTCATCATCACCACCAGAGGGGTGTCGTGTGAAAATATCACATTCTGATTGGCTGCTGCCGTTTCAAACGTCTGCCGAGTTGTGTGAGTTGCTCGTCCGCTTCGAGCCGGACCCAATCTCAGCAATTAGTGTCGATCTAGGAAAAGCTAGGGAACAACCCGCCAGCACACCCCGAAATTGCTGGAAAAGTTGCCCCGTCTGAAGCGGGCCTAAGACACCCCATTGCCTGGTACAGAAACCATTTAGGAACGTTTGGGAGTTTAAACGTCGTACTAACCTTTTTACTAAAAAAACAAACAAACAACAACAACGACAACAAAAAACACATTTCAGAGGGGAAAAGTTAAGGAAAGGGAATGTACCATTATGTTCAGTGAAGTTCGGTGACAAGACTCGGGGCTTGAGCAGGAATGCCGTTATCCTTGGTGTGACCCCATGAGACTGTCTTGCTGCCTTTGCTTGGGTTTATGTAACTGAAGTACCTGCTACGAAAAGGTAGAAGAAACCATGTGAATAACACTCATTATTCACAAGAAAATTTGTCAACATCCAAAATGACCCCTGAAGAAAATGATGCGATGAATTTTTCGGCCACGTTGGCGGAGTCACCTCTCGTGGCCTAATGCTTCATTGCAACTTAATTAGTAGTGAACAGTTATAGGGTATATTACAAACAAAGTGCAATTTGGTTTTGTACGAAACTACAACACACGAAACGGCGCTCTAATACAGTATGTTGAGGTACCTCTGAACAAACCCAGGGTTTCATGCTGCCTCCTTCAGATACCTGATGTTGAACATGAAATATGTGCACCAAGGAGTGAGCAAACAGTGACTTCCAATTTGTCTCAAGCACCATCGACATGTTGATAAGGAGTGCAATGTGTAGAAGTTCGTCTAGAAGTGTGCAGCCTAGATGAAAAAGCAAGATGTAACGATATCTGAATAAGATCATACCAAAGAGGTTCCGCTGAAGTGAGCCAATCTACAATCTAGGGACAGTAATCGGGAGTCAGGCGACGTACTATCGCGGACAATATGAGCTGAAACAGCGCTCCGGCCGGCGCACGGTACTACATGCGCCGCCTTTCGCATCGCTCTGCACCCATGGCGCACCCTGAGTACGAGATAAATTCTCACATGCGCTCGCTGCGCCACTGCGCTCTTCCGGCCGTCTGAAAGCGAGACAGCGGGTGCGTCAGCGGGCATGTGTGTCGTAGGGTGGCGGGGGGAACAAAATATTACACTTGTCGTCCCTCTTTTGGAATTGATTTACTTTACCGCGCAGAATTCCGTAGAAGAAAACGCTGACTGGTGAAGAAAAAATATTAAAATGCCTTCAATTTCATCTGCGATTATCGTTTTTGAAAGTCACATCAATAGACGTTGCAGGTTGTTTTTGTTTGATTATAGGTGCATGCAATAAGTAGGACATCGTAAAATATAGGCCAAAACCTGTATGCTGGATTTAGTCCGGCTCCAAGGTATTTACTTTTTTTTCTTTTTCATTGATCTCAGATGTTTAAAAAAATGGTAAGCGTATACATGTTACTGAGAAGGTTTTGTGACCTTGATTGGGGGTATGAAAGGGGTCAAAAGTATTATTTCTTTATTACTGGGCCCACGTGTTTGTTTCAAACAAAACAAATTGCTGACAAGACATCAGTTTTTTTTTTGTTTACAAATTCCTAGTATTAATAAAGTGGGATAAACAGTCATATATTTGCCAGGAGAAGGAGCTTGAAATTTCATCGAAGGAATATTTGCAGAGGACAAAGTCAGACACGAAAGATTAATAGTCGTCCTGAAAGTTCAACTGCACTATATAAGAATATCGGGATCAAGGAGGCACCACACAAAAGCATGCGTGGTTAACGGCGTTAAACAGTGCGTCGCCACCGTAGTATCAAGCTTTGTTCCAATCGGCAGAAGTCCGCTTCAGGGGTCCTGAGGCGCAGTAAAACTTGCAAAATAATTTAATACCGCGTCACTCTCCCCTGACACGCGACCACGACTCCCATCCTGTTTGGTAAGAAATCATAGAGCGCGGCAACGAAGTCTGGCTCAGCCCGAAGCCACTTCCATTCACCTCATCGCTTTCCACAATTCGCGCGGTGGAGGAGACGCCGTGACATGGCCTTGATGCGCCTCCAAATGTTTTCGATGATATTCAGATCGGCTCCTTTTGGGGGCCAAGGCAGCTTCGTCAGGCAGCGCTCCTCGAGGAGATACGAGTGTGACAACACATTTTCCACTTTGGCGCTTTCTTGAAAAGCACTGAAATGCATGTTAGCTGAAAACGGGAACATTGGGCTACACGGCACACGCATCGTGATAGTGGTTCCGTCGGCCAATATTTTCGCTAGCAGACGGCCGGAAGAGAGCAGCGGCGCAGTGAGCGCAAGTGAGAATTTATCTCGGCCTCAGGGTGCGCCTTGTTTAGGGAGCGATGCGACAGGCAGCGCAGGTAGTACCGTGCACAGGCTGGAGCGTTGTTTCAGCTCATATTGTCCACGATTTACTTTGCGTTGACTGAGGTGAAACATGCCCGACGGAACGATTAAAAAAAAAAGCGTTTTTCTTTTGACACCATTCGCTTTGCGCAGCCGATAGCAGGGCGGTTGGGCGGCGTCACGAAAATCTGAGTCACTGGCTAGCGTTTCCCCACTTTGTTCGGCGCCAGTCGGCACCACAGATCAGTGTTCGGCACTCATAGTCTACCCGGGAAGAAAAAAGTACGGGCTTAGAGCAGAGCTTCGATCGCGACTTTCGTAAAGAGTGGCTCCCGTAACACTTCGGGGACTCGTGAGCTAACGCCTCTTCGAACGAGCCCGCGAATTCAATGCGTCGAACGGTTTGCGGCGGCAAGCACGCTCGAAGCAAGGGGGCTGGAGGCTGAATATCCGAAAGAGACGAGGCACTGGTTTCTACGTCTACTTCGCACATGAGATAACAAGATAGCGAAGCTAGCCGAGCTTGAACACTGATTGACGTTGCGTAGGAGTACGCGTAGTCGAAATGACGCCTGCAACAGAACTCAGCTAAAGGCTTTCAACAGGGGACACATGCGTTCAAATGAACTGCGATTTCAAAACTTCATGTCTCCTTTCTGACCTTCGGTGTTTATTTTGATCCGTGTATACCAAAGCACTCAATGCTGCAAGTAATAAAGTCGTGCATACGTACCTTCAGAAGCGATTGAAAGTGCGTTGGTTTCCCTTGGAGCTCACGAGCAAAGAGCGCGTCGAACTGTCATCCGTCGGTCTCGTCGGGTCGCGCGGTTGGCGCGGTCGCGGTTGCTGCTTAGTGCGCATGCTCGCCTGGGCCTGCCGGCTCGCTCAACCTCTCGGCTGGCTCAGCTGGCTGGGCTCACTCCCTTCGTCGAACTGCCTCTGAAACTCGAGCTGGCACGCGCGCGGGTTCTTATCTTCTCAAAAAAACGAGGCTGTAACGTTTCGTTTTATGGCGCAAATGCACGTATTTTGCACGTCGTTTTTTTACGGTATGAATCTCGCGAAACAGGCAACAAAGAGTGGTGGGTGAAATGTGCTCGCATGTTGTCATGAATTTTGAGTACGACGTAGGACTACCCAGAAAGGTAGGTCAATATCGATAACTGTGCGCGTAAGAAGCAACTACCGGGTGAAACAAGGAGACGGCAGGCTCTTTGTTTCACCGGAAAATTCGGTTTCTTAACCTATCGCGCTACGACTTTGTGCAGCGTTGCCCACAGATGGTGCATTTTTTGTAAAATTTGCAAAGAGCGAACTTACCTGAGAAAAAAGTAAAGAAAGAAAAAGGCTTAGCTCCTATGGAAACGCAGCGACGCCACCGGTCTTCAAAGAGCACGGCGCCGTTTCGCACGGAACACAATAGATGGCGCAACGAACGCCGCCAACGTAAGGCCCCGCCAACGAACGAGTATTCGGCGCCGAGAGCCAGCGTCTTTAGCAGACAATCTTTTCGACTCAAAAGCGGCGCTCGTTTCGCAGGCGGCGACAGTCGCAGAAACAAAAACAGGCGCGGTAACAACAAGCAGCTGCAGTTCCTTGTCTGCTAAATACGCCGGCTCTCGGCGTCTGCTCGTTCGTTGGCGGCAGTTGGCGTCGCGACCGCTTGCGCCATCTCTTGTCTTCCGTGCGAAACGGCGCCGTGTTGTTTGAAGACCGGTGGCGTCGCTGCGTTTCCATAGGAGCTAAGCCTTTTTCTTTCTTTACTTTTTCCTCAGGTAAGTTCGTTCTTTGCAAATTTTACAAAAAAAATGCACCATCTGTGGGCAACGCTGCACAAAGTCGTAGCGCGATAGGTTAAGAAACCGAATTTTCCGGTCTATTTAAAAAGCCTGCCGTCTCCTTGTTTCACCCGATACATGCACGTGACCTGTCAAACCTGTTCACCATCATTATTTTATCGTGCGAACCGACATTGTCACGTATCGCGTTCGATTTGGGTCCCAACACCGGTAACCTAACTTTTGTTGCATTATAACAACTGCAATAAACATTTGTGTAAAAAGCGATCACTCCAATAAGCACGTCGTTATTGGGCTTTCTCATTGAAAGGTAGGTCGCGGGTGTTCCAGCTAGATATTATGAACGGTTTGGTGGTTGTCTAGCATTTCAAGCGCGCGAGGCTGTGTGTACTGCGTTCCCTACCAACAGCCGTACGTACTTGCGTTTTCGATCAATGTTAATCTGTTCGCAACGCCGAACGTTTGTGTTCTGTGTGTATCCCCACCCACTATCTTTCACTCGCGTATTGCCGTATGGTAACACGTGCTGTTTTACGATATCATTCACGCGATGTCGTATATGTGGGGATACCGATATCCACTTGTTGCTTCACAAAACGCTCAATACCGTGCTACGTTTCCTTTTAGTCCGCGGTATATGCCGACGCAATTCATGTTGCTAACTTTGTATCCGTTCTGAGATATATGCACGCGATATCATATTTTCCTTTGGGCCCGTGATCGACGACCGATATTTATGTATCGTGTGGCCGCACAGTATGTCCATGTCGGTCAACAATATGCACGCGATGTCGTATTCTATTCCAACAAAAGCGCATTATATCGGGGTACCCATACAAAAATGTCCTATGGTCGGCTATTGAAAATTCTTTGTATGGTCGGCTTTAGCTATTTGGCCCAATTAGCTAAAGAATTTTCTATGGATGTCTTTAGCATGTTTTATGGTCGCCTTTATGGGCCTCTTTAGCTTTGTCTATGGCTCTATCGCTGTGCAGCCATAGCGCTCTTTAGCTTGTCTAATGGTTGGCTAAAGACTTCTCTATGGCTTACCCTATGGCTCTTTTTAGCCAGCAAACTCAAAAACAAAAAATTTAAGTTTCCCCGTTTTGTGAGCGCTGCATGGTAGAATACATACACATCTGAACATATAGAATACACAGAACACAAACAGAACACTACCGCACACAACAGCAACAACGGAGCGCCACCGGGCTTTTTTACACATGCTATGTTCGCCCTAGGTGTATATATGGCAGTCTAATTTTTGAATCCGACTTTGCCGGTGACCCATTATTTGTCGCAAAAACACAGAGAGGCGGAGCAAATATTACTCGTACTTAATACATTATTTAAATTGTTTCTTGAAATAGCCCCCATCTCTTAATTCAAAACTCTGAAAAAAGCAAATGTAGATCATTAGGCTAATTAACTAAAATTTATTAATTATCTTTTTAATAAGTTTGATGAATCCCTTTGACAATGCAGTGATGACATGCAGTACACTGGTGCTGAAGATTGCAATCAAGCTATAGCTTGATTGCAGTGTTCGGCGCGAGTGTAATTTATTTTCACTTTTGGGGGTAATAATTCATTTTAATTGTTGCACAAGTATTTTAATGGATTTTTCAAACAAACAATATTACTGGTTTTCACGACTGATTGCAACAGCAGAGAGCATATCTTGGTTCAGGGTTTGTCATCGGCATTACAGAAATTCAGTATTGATTTAATTTTCTAACGTGGAGTGTTTTTACTAAAAAGTAAGCGCCGGTAGTGATTTTCTATAGGCGTGGAAAGAACATTTATTGGTTCTTAGTCTTTAGACTCGGGGCCATGCATTTTTCTATAGACGCATAAAGACAATTTATTGGTTTCCAGTCTTTAAACTCGGGGCCAAAGAATTTTCTATAAGCGGGTAAAGAACATTTATTGGTTCGCTGTCTTTAGACATGGGGCCATATATTTTCTATAGGCATCTAAAGAAATTGTATTGGTTCCCAGTGTTTAGACTCGGGGCCGTAAAATGTTCTATAGACGGTTAAAGACAATTTATTGGTTCCCAGTCTTTAGACTTGTGGCCATAGAAGTTTTTATAGGCGACTAAAGAAAATTTATTGGTTCCCAGTCTTTAGACACAGGGCCATAGATTTTTCTATAGCTGGCTGTAGCTGTCTTTATGGATTTCTATGGTCGACCATAGAGGGCCATAGGGAGTGATAGCCTGCCATATAAGTTTCCATAGACGACCATACACCATTTTTGTATGGGTATTGTGCTCCAATATCGTGTTGTATACCAATAACCTCAAGTTCTATCGGAATATTGTGCTCCGATATTGTGTTGTGTACCAATAACCGCAAGTTATATGGGGATATTGTGCTCCAATATCCTGTTGTATACCAATAACCGCATATTATATCGGGATATTGTGCTCCGATATGAAGTCCCATCGTGCGTATTGGGTTAATCGGATAACAATGGGTTTTTATTGGTTTACATCAACTTCATTGGAATACAATATTTCCAATAAGCCAAGTTCATATTGGCCTTTTTCAATAGGGTTGTTTCCAAAATGAAAAAGAAAGAAGATGAAGCACAGGAGCCCAGGAGGAGAGTGAGACCCGCTGCTATACCCCGTATCAACAAGGTCTCACACAACCTAAATAAAGTGACGGCACACTTTGTTTTACCGGTTGTGTTTTCGGCCCCGGAAAAGTTGTCCAGGCTGCGCTAAGAAATGAACAACAGAAAATAAGTTTCCAGAAAGAAACACTCTAGAATATTCGTGAAATCCGCATTCTCGATCGTATACAAAATTACAATGGCATGCGGAAAATGGTACGTGGGCCAAACGGGCAGATGCGTTAATGAAAGGGCAAGAGAGCACGCGCTATCAGTAAGGAATTGCCCCTCGGGAAATTTAGCTATTTACTGCCATAGATGCCCTTGCGCCCCGGAATTTGAAAGAAACCAAAATTCGTGAAACGCTAAGAAGCAAATCTCGAGAGAGCTGTACGAGTCATTCAACGTTAGATTGCAGGGGGATGACAGATGCAATGTATCTAAGAGACAAGGAATTTGAATTCCTGCTTGAGAAGCCCGGTTGGTTGGATAAATAGTGTGCGTTGCTTCAATTATCATTTGCGGTCGCCTGCCGGTGCCAATGTCAAAAGCTAGGCCAACCTAGGCGACGTAAAGCCACAACGAGTTACTACTACTACTACCAATAAACATATAGTTGAAAGTAGCGCGTTGTGTTGTCTCCCTTACTTTGTCCCTGTCTCGAGGCACATTTTGTCAAAAGTAATCATGTACCAACTGGCCCATCTCTCACTATTGATGTTGACTGAAGCCTTTATGCTGAACAGTCCCGCGGATGTCTTAAGAGTGGGGAAATACAATCGTGACCTTGGATTACACATAACACTCCCGGATCACCGGAAATGTCATCAGTGTCTTGGGTGCGGTTACTTCTTTTCACAGTCTCAAGTTTCAATAGACAGGAAGCGTCCCCGAGACTTTCCCAGACTTTCCGAACGACTTTATTGTGTACTTCGAGCTCGGGAACAGCTTCCTAAACGTCTTCGTGCGGCCAGCATACCCCGAGGAACACGCTGCGCGGTTCAAGGCTTTGCTGAACACCAGAACGCAAACGGTCGATTTGTGGACCAACGGCGAGATACACCATTAGGTTTGTTTTTGCAAACCATGCGGCATATTTAGACAATATTTTGCTCCTATAGTTTACTTCATGTGCGGCAAATACGATATCTCTCACTTCCTGTTTAGTCCTTCACACACTATTTGAATTTGTTCGGCGTTGCGGAAAACGCCAGTCATACTTCACAGACTGCCAAAGCTTTCCCCCTACCTTTGAGCAAGCGGTAAAATATGATATAAATTTCGCCAACGGTAGTGCGCTCCTGACTACCGAGTTTGTAACGAAACGGGTCGTAGTTCAAGATTGTTCAAAACTTTTGTGTTTCGAGCTGCAACGGACGCTGGATGGCAGCACCCTACGCCTCATTCGTAGAAAAGGTTGCGCCTGCGAGCATCCTAGGTTTAACGCCACAGTTGAGCTGTTGTTGCACCAAAATGCTTTATTGAGCGTTCCCCGCATGATCTACGATGATGAACTTTATCTCAACACAATCACACCGAGTTAAGACGTCCGACCAGATAGAGATATGTCGCCAAGTATAAACGTTGTCCATCACTTAGGGTCGATTGGTTTTTCGTTTTATGCCCTGAAACCTGGTTGGGTTCTCAGAGACAGTGTTCATCTTGCCATTTTCAAGGGAGGTATGACGAGGACATCTTGTGTCTTGCTTGTTACTGGTCTTGACGTATGGCCTAATTGTGTAGGCAATGCTGAATTAGGATATGAATATTTTTTTTATATATTTCCCACCGGGGCGTCATTCCTTCAACAAAGCACGCAGCCGTCTTGGCTGCTTTACGGCGTGAAGGCCTTAACGTTCGTTGTGATGTGGTGCATCACGCGCGTTGTTTTCTTTTTTGGCCATGACCTTGTGGTTTAAGAATACAAAGTACATTTGTGAGACTACGTGAAGAGTCTGTCTTTACATTTCGACGTGTTGTTGTCAAATTCAACGTTGCAGCTTGTTTTTTACCTCACTTGGAATGTTGTATGGTATCGCTTCGTAAAACGGCCAGGCGTTTTTGTTTTGAACCTGTGAGTAGAACGTGCATTGAAGTTGTAAAGTTTCTATAGCATCTAAACTTTATGCTAATGAATATTCATTAGCTGTAGTTTGCTTTGTCGATTTTCTTTGAACAGGTTTTCTTTACCTTTACTTTGAGTATAGAATATGGCAATATTGCACTATCATCCCTCTCGTCTTCGTCCCGTTTTTTCTGAGCTAGGCTTTGAACCTTATATCACATGCCTAATGACTCAAGTTCGCTTGAACTCACACTCAAGCATGTGTTGTAGGTAGTCGACTTAAAATGTTAACCTAACGCAACCTATCGAATACTTATACCGCTATCCTCTAGCACAGGGACCTATTTTTACAGTATATAGAGTCCGTTTAAAAACCAAAGACAATGTTTTACCTTTGACCGCAGGGAGATTCGACGAGATGAAGAGGGCATGACGCCATTCGTTTGAAGCCTAGACATGAAAAAAATATTTCAACAAGGAGAATGTAAATTTTAATAAGATTTAGTGAACATCGAAAGGCCTGGCAGAAAGCAAATGTCAACTTTTTCTCCCTTCTTTTGCGGGACGATTAATTGGTTATACAGTATGCGGCGTCGCGCGTTGTCGAGATGAAGCCTTGCTGGGTGAGTGGCACGTGGACCTTCTCGGTGAAACAAACTCCTCGCGGATTTCATTTCATCGGTAAGGCCAGCGTGCATTACATTTAGAATTTTTCAGGAACGTAAAATAATTAGGGATCCTCCGACGCTCACGGAACTGAGAAAGCGATGAGCTTTGTTCCGCGGGCACCGTCGCGCCAATGACGACATCATCGAAGAGGATTCGAGTGGACGGACTTTGGGATTCTGAGCTCTTCAAAGCGTACGCCAAAAGCGTATCTAGGAAAGTGTATTCCTTCAGTGAGACTTTATACGTTTGGCTTCTATTCCGGACCGCTTGTCCCTGCCCGCTGGTGAAAACAAAAGACATCCGGGACGTTCGGATGGTGGAGACAGATTGAATAGTCACTTACAAAAATACATCAAGCGCGAACACGGATGCTCGCGCTATCCAATCAGCACGACATTTGAGCAGTTCTAAAATACACGTGAAATGAAAAAAGAGGAAAACTAAATTACAACAGAAAGGAAGCTGATTCGCAGTTGTCGGCTGGCTAGACGTCTCGGAATGAGGCGAGTCGTCAACATCCGCAAATTGTAAAACCGATGTTACGCATTTTCCGCCAGTCGCGATATATTTATACAGCCACACGCTTGTTCTGCGCCGATTAAGGAACATCTATTAAATTCACTCGTATATACGTGAGGACAACAGGCAATTGGCGGTCACTTTTTATCTTTAGTTTGCGACGTGCACCAACGCGAGCATCGCCCGACATACACGAGCAAATTCATCGTGATTATGCTTTAGGTGAGTGTCCAACAGCGTACCTATCACCTCTCTGCCTTGCTCCATTCCCTAAGAACATAAGGACGGTCGTCGATAATCGCCAAGTTTCCAGCGAAGACGAGAACAGAACGCCACGCATACTCGCACTCGTCGAGCGCCGCTGTTGTGCTCTTCGATGCGAAATTCTACAGGGTGATACAAGGAAACGCCAGGCTCTTTAAATCAACCGGAAAAATCGGTTTCTTAACCTATCGCGCTACGACTTTGTGCAGCGTTGCCCACAGATGGTGCATTTTTTTGCAAAGAGCGAATTTACCTGAGGAAAAACTAAAGAAAGAAAAAGGCTTAGCTCCTATGGAAACGCAGCGACGCCACCGGTCTGCAAACAACACGGCGCCGTTTCGCACGGGAGAGAAGAGATGGCGCTAGCAGTCGCGACGCCAACTGCCGCCAACGAACGAGCGTACGACGCCGAGAGCCGGCGTCCTTTCTTTAGCAGGCGATCTTTTCGAATCAAAAGCGGCGCCAGCTTTTTTCATATCAGTTGTTGTTTTTGTTTCTGCGACTGCCGCCCCCTGCGGAACGCGCGCCGCTTTTGAGTCGAAAAGATCGTCTGCTAAAGAAAAGACGCCGGCTCTCGGCGCCGTATGCTCGTTCGTTGGCGGCGTTCGTTGCGCCATCTCTAGTTTCCCGTGCGAAACGGCGCCATGTTGTTTGAAGACCGGTGGCGTCGCTGCGTTTCCATAGGAGCTAAGCCTTTTTCTTTCTTTACTTTTTCCTCAGGTAAGTTCGCTCTTTGCAAATTTTACAAAACAAAGCACCATCTGTGGTCAACGCTGCACAAAGTCGTAGCGCGATAGGTTAAGAAACCAAATTTTCCGGTCGATTGAAAGAGCCTGGCGTCTCCTTGTATCACCCTGTATTGTGTCGTTACGTTATGCACCGCGTTTTCTCGCAACAAGCTCTTTCGGAATCGGCTGTACAAGCATCAACAACCGCGAGCATCACGGGAATTGGACCTCCAGTTGACGAGATTCGTTTTGGTATAGCGCGGGAGCGAGAGAAAGCATAAGAAAGGGGTGAGCGTCAAGAGGCTAGCGGGAGGTACGGGGCTGACGTCATGCCCTCTCCATGTCTTCTAACATCCTTGATTGAACGAAACAAAACGTGTTAATGTTGTCTGCATGTAAGCTACAGGAAGAGCGATATTTGTCTCAGCATGTTTCCCTCCTTTCCGCATTATTTATATTGTTAGTATATTAGAATAAAGAAACAAAAACACGAAAACACATCTTGGTGTGTGCTTTTTTTTCTTACAATCTAGTGGATTAGAATGTCTGCACCGCGGCTTATGCTACTTTAAGTGCCAACAACGCGGAGGCTCAATCCTAACGGCAGAGGGCTGGTGCAATAAAAACGAGGTGTGGCCGAGCGACACCGGCGGAGAAAGCGTAGCACACAGTTTTGTTTTGATTGTTTTATCGAAGACCACGTGATCGGAGCTGCAGAGCGTGTATATTGCGGCCACGCCCTGACGAACTCAATCTGTCAGTGACAATATGGGTTGTACTTATCGCACTCACTGTGAGATGCTGCAGTAAAGAGCACAAGTCTGGAACGGCGGAGCGCTCCCACTCTCCGGACGCCACCCCTGCAACGACGCCCCTGCAACGGTGCCCAACAACCTTGCTCGAGACGACGTCAGCGCGCGTTAGGTTGCGCTGCGGGAATCCATTTACGATGAGGTTAAAGAAAAAGCACGGAGGCTAGGCCTTGTCTTTTAGGCGGTACTGGGGAAACTGTGTTCTATAATTATTCTCAGTTAACTTCCTTGGAGAATATGGTGACCTCAAAACGGCGAATAGAAGAAATCCAGCAAACGATAAATGTGGTAACGCGATTAGTGCAGTCTGCCATATGACTTTGAGCACGTCGTTTGACTGTCTCGTGTCATGTCTAGTCCCGCGAGGCAGGCCTAATTATTTGGTCGGAAGCCTTATCTCATCATTTTTCAAGATGGCGCCGAAGAATTTTGCGTGCGGAAAGTGCTCCGCCCCCATAGTAAGAAAGCAGCAATTTATAGATTGTTGCGGCGGCTGCAAACGCAAGAATCACTCTGGTTGCATCAACATAGCCCTTGAGGAATACAACGTGCTCATGTCATCAGGCTCCAGCGCATACAAATGCAGGGTTTGCACTCGACGAAACCGGGCTGCATCGGAAGATACCACCACGCAAGCGATACCAGATGGCTCCAATTCCGAGATCTAAGATGATTCATCTCCAAAAAATACTATCGTCGGCGAACCGCTGGTCATCCCACGTGCACTGGCAAGTGTCTTTGACAAGATTGTGGTCAGGTTAGACGTTTTAACGGCCGAGGTGAAGTGCTTACGGGTGAACAACAGCCTCTGTTCGCAAGTGTCGATTCTTCAATAGCAGCTTTTTGAGCGTGTGCCACAAGCTTCAGTGCAGCACTGCAACTATGCCACAGCAACTTCGTCGTTATCTGCTGGTCAAGAGAAGCCGTCAACAACTTCCTTGAATCGAATTCATTTTTCACACCTTCACAACACGGCTTCCGTAAAACTTATTCGTGCGAAACTCAATTGGTATCATTCACTCATAAACTATCACTTCATCACTTGCCGACTGCATCTTTTTAGACTTCTCGAAAGCATTTGATAAGGTGTGTCATAAGCTTTTACTTCTTAAATTAAGACAGCTTAATCTCTATCCCAAACTTCTTATATGGCTTGAATATTTCCTCGTTAACCGTTCTCCGTTCGTTTCAGCTAAGAGCCTCACATCTCCCCCAAGTGGCGTCCACTCTGGTGTGCCCCAAGGCATTGTGCTTGGCCCTCTCCTTTTTCGTATCTACATTAATGACCTCCCATCTTGCGTTTCTTCCCATATTCATTTGTTTGCAGATGACTGTGTGATTTTTTAGGGAAATTTTATGTGATAATGATATAACCACTCTTCAATCTGATCTTAACGCCATCTTTGTGTGGTACAAAACATGGTGCATGGAACTAAACATTAACAAATGCAAACTTATGCGTGTCTCTAGAAAAAATATTAACTCACCCGTTTACTCTCTTAATACCCTATTGGAAAAACGTACAAGAAACATACCTGCGGCTTGTAAAGTTCTGGTATGACGCCACCATAATTCCTTGTTATTGTGAATGCAGCTAGTTTGGTTTGGCGTTCTGCATAACTGGAGATACCGGCACCGATATCGCTCCGCGTCTGTCTATACTGGCAACCAGTTTGCTTTCCGATATTATTCGGTGCGGCTGGTATGATTTTGCGTCCGATGACGTAGGCGACCGATATCTTTCCACCACAACGCTTATACCTCGAGACCACCGGTATAACCAAGTCATGCATGCAGAAAGGCGTCCGCCATCTTCCAACAAACGTCCATCATTTACCAACGGTATCGTTACATATACCATACATGTCGAAATGGAACATAGACCGACGTTGAGCTCACACGAATTCCTCGGTCAACGCTTCACGGCGACGTCTTGGGGCGACTGTCTCGAATAATGTGTACCACAAGTATTCGACAGCCGCACCAGCCGTACCGCATAGCAAAGCCAACGCGCACGGCAACAAACCGATCGTGACACCAAGCCGAGGATACCGCGTCACCGGTCGACAGCGGCAAACGGCCCGTTGCTCGTACCGTGACTCGTACACGGCCAACTCGGCGTCTTTTCGTGGCTCCTCTCGTCGCAACCATCGCAACCAGCTACAACCCTGACAACCCACGATTCCGCAACCGAAGCCGGCGTCGGCTAAAAGCGAAACGTAAAGCGGCCGCCCAGTGACTTCCGCTTCCGCTGGTCGGCTTCTCGTCGTGTCGTCGTCGCGGAAAAGATGGCGGAGGCGCAGCTGCGTGGGGGACGTCGGCTCGCTGTACGTTGTACGGAACAGATGTTTTGCGGTCCGTTTCTACTGTGACTCTGGTTCTCAACTCGACGGCGCCTCTCATAGTTCACCCAGGTGTGGTCAGCCTGGGTCAGAGCAGCGCGGCCCGCTTTCCTCGTCCGATCCCCGGACCGTCGACGACTTCGAAGTTCGTCCGGTAGGCCTAGGATCCGAAGGTGTCTGTCTCTTCGTGAAGCGGTAAGCGAATCTCGTCCCCTTTCTGTTCTACTTTTAAATTAAGTTAGTTGGGCTTCAGTGTGAGCATGCGTGCCAAGTGTTCGTGACAATTTTGAGCTAGAATAATTGTGCTTCATCACGGTTTGTCATTTACCGAAAATGTAAATCGAGCCGATGAACGAGGATCCATGTTTGAAAACGATGTACGATGTTAAATTATCAGCACGCATGCTGCGAGCCTGAGTAATCAGTGTTGGACCGTGTTGATTTGTAGGACAGATTGAGGGCCCATCGTCTTGTCTAAAGCCCCTACATGTGCCGTGATCTACAAAAATTGTGTTGCTCGTGTGTAATTACATGAACACGTGTAGTAATAATAATTACACGAACGCGTGCCGGAACCACGACCTACGCCGGTACGAAACTCATCCAGGTCGAAACGGGCAGCGGGTGGGGGTAACTTTATTTTTTATCTCGAGTGGACTTAATATTTCACATTGGGTTATGTCGGACGTAACTTGAAACCTTAGGGGTAAAGATACGCCGGACGTAACTTTAAGTTTTATTTGGAGTTTCGTGGGACGTACCGTATTTACTCGAAAATAGGTAGACCACGAAAATAGGTCGACCCGTATTTATTGAACCCACCGAGAATAATAAAAAAAATAATTCAAATATAGGTCGACCTTTTTTTTATTTTTAAGAACAGGGGAAAGGTTGGGCAAAAGAAAGAAATAAACAAACCTTTATTTACAGCACTCGCAGCTAAATCACGGGGCGATGCCAAAAACTTAATCACCGTCAGAACTTCTGGACATGTCATCGTCGTCCGAAGCTTCGTCAGCTTGATAGACATCCTCGCAAATTCGTAACAATACCTCACTCACACCGTTGTAAAATGACCACAAAAAGAAACGAAAGAAGGTGGAGACGGGCAAAGCGACGAAAGACAAAATAAAAAGACGCAAGCAACGCCGCGAGTCGAGCCGCCTTAAGCAACAAACAAAAGTAACCTCCTTTTTTTCCTTTTTTATTTTTTGTGTGCGCGCGTTTGCGAGGATGGAGGGCAAAGTGCGTGGCGCATCGCGTTCCTCTCCCAACCCCTTCCCCGTTGCCCAGCGAGGGGAACGCTACAGGCGCGATTGCGAAACCCGACGCGCGAGGGATGCTGGCGTGCGGCGGACGGGCCGCCGGCTGCTGCTGTTTTTGAAACGAGAAGCGGCGCGGCTCTACGGCAACGCCGGCTCGGTGACTCGATAGCTCCATGCTCCCGGTAGGGTCGCGAATGTAGGTCGAAATTCCTTAATC
>JABSTQ010005748.1:0-37093 GCA_013358835.2 Ixodes persulcatus
TAGTCGACTAAGTTGATATTGCCGGCGTCTCGCCGCAAGCCCACGGACGTTGATCGTGGCGACACGGAAAGGAGCTTCTAACTTCACCGCCATTCAGAGAGAGAGGGTCCTCATGGTGCTCACCTCGGGTCGTGCGCCCGTCTGTTCCGACAAAGTAAGATGTTGGCTTCCGCACTTTGCTTGCACAGACTCCGAGGCCCCTGTCGAACTCCGGCGTATGCTATCACGGGGGTGGCTTGGCTGCCGTTTTGTCGTCCACAGTTGCAGTCGCATTGACTGTGGACCGTCGCATCCAGATAGGGCCCGTTTTTGACGGCGGCTCTTCCTGCTCCGAATCCGTGGGGCCTGCGACGTTTTCCTCCCTCGTCCTTTTCGCCTTTGTCTCTGCGTCGTCCATGGGGACGTCGACTGCCGGCTGGCTGTTGACTGCATCGGTGATGATGCCCTCCCCACCGGACGATGTAGGTGCCTCCGTCGCCACCATTTCCTGCTGCCCAGCGTGCCCCATCTCGCCAGCATTTGGCGACGCCTCATTCGTGTTCGTCTCCGCCGCTTTCTTGGCCGCAGGGAGAACGTTCGCTACAGGGCTTCTTTTGACTGTAGAGCCCGCGGCAGCCTCCTCCGCGTCGTCCTCGTCCATAAGGAGCTCGGATTTCTCCAGGCCCCCAACAGGCGCAGCAGCCGCCGCGTACGTTCGGACGCAGTGAGCTCCCTCGTGGCCGAAACGACGGCAGACGTTGCATCGCGGGACACGACACTCCTTGCGGATGTGCCCCGTCTGCTGGCACCGGAGACAAAGCGGAGCTCTTCCAGGCACGACGACGAGGGCTAGCTCTCCGCCCACCCGCAACTGGTGCGGGATGTCGTCGCAGGTGATGCCCGCCTTGAGCCGAAGTACCGCCGTGCGCGTCATGGTGCCGACGCTCTGGCAGCCGTCGACACGCCACTTTTCTCTGGCCACTTCGATGACCTTGCCGTACGGCGCCAGGGCCTCTCTCACATCACCGTCGGCGACGCTAAAGAGCAGCCAATGAAGCTTGACGCGAACGTCCTGGTGGCTGGGGTCGATAACGATGCATCGGCGACCCTTGACCGTCAACTCCGACGTTGCCAGCATTTTCTTTTTGCCTTCGTCGTTCTTAAACGTTACTGCCCACACGTGATTCATCTGGTAAGCCCCGAGGGCCAAGACCTCGGGAAGCAAAGCCAGACGAATCAACGCGTCGCGAAAGTCCTCGACGCGATACGGCCGCCCCTTCACGTCCGCATGAAGAAAAACGGTATTTAAAACCACTGACCCTGTTGGCAAAGGAGGCAGGATGACGTTGTAGTCCTGGGTGTTATCTTCAGCCCTGTTACCGCGGCCGGCGAGGGCCGCTGAAACCGCTCCACGGGAGCTCATGATCCTAGCTCCGCTCGCTTCGGCGTTCGAAAATAGAATCCTACACCACTCCACCTTGGCTTTCTGGCGTTTCCTATCTGTCTTATTAATGCACAAGAAACGAAATGTATCCAATTGGAGGTGTTCTGGAAACACACGCCGCCGCGTGGAACGCGGTACGACGCTTAGTGTCACGTGGTACGTGCTCGTTTGTGCTCCAGAAATCCTCCCACTGTTTGTCTCGTCACGTGTACATCCCCTCGGAGACCACGTACGATGACGTGAAAGTGCCCGTATTGTATATTCAATAACGTGGCTCTTGATTCTCGCAGATGATGATGAAGCTCATAAACAAAGAAGACTACTACATGTACACGTGACGAGACAAACAGTGGGAGGATTTCTGGAGCACAAACGAGCACGTACCACGTGACACTAAGCGTCGTACCGCGTTCCACGCGGCGGCGTGTGTTTCCAGAACACCTCCAATTGGATACATTTCGTTTCTTGTGCATTAATAAGACAGATAGGAAACGCCAGAAAGCCAAGGTGGAGTGGTTAGCACACCCGACCGGACATTGGGAGGCCCAGAGTTCAAATCCTGGCTCCGCCAATTTTTGGCTTTCGGCGGGTTCCTGAAAACTTTGATTCTTTGATTCATTAGATTAAGTACGGTTCATTCATCTGCATATGTTTGTTATATATATAGGGTGATTTAATGAGGACTGGATAGAGGTGTTCAAGCGACAAGATCGTTGTGCACCAGCTGAAGAGCGCGCGCAGCTCGGCCCTCCTTTTTCAGCTTCGTCTTCTTCTCTCTAACACTTCCCACGGGCGGATAAAGGGCCGGTCCACCGGCCTTGGTGTCTTCAGTCGTGGAGTGGGTGGAAAGGTTTCATGCCGGAAACATGATCAATGTCACGTAACTTCGTGCGGTGATCTCTAGGTGGTGCAACTGGTTCCACTTCGTAGCTTGTAGAAGAGAGACGGCGGAGAATGCGAAACGGCCCAGTGTATTTCTGGAGCCGTGTTTCACATTTACCAGGCTTACGGAGTGGGGTGGCGAGAAGGACTTCGTCACCAACGTTGTAGGATGCTTCGCCATTTGTCTGTGCGTAACGGAGCTGTTGTTGCTGCTGGGATCGTAGAGTTTGAAAACGCGCAAGTTGTCGAGCATCCTCCGCGCGGCAGATGACCTCTGAAGGATACGACGTGTGAGGTTCATAGACGGAGGGTAAAATAGTATCAAGAGTTGTAACTGGTTCACGGGCGAATAACACGTAATTCGGTGAGAAGCCTGTCGTTGACTGACGTGTGGTGTTATAAGCGAAGGTAACATATGGGACAATAGCGTCCCAGTTTGTATGATTTTCCGCGACGTACATCGACATCATCTCTGATAACGTGCGGTTGAGGCGTTCTGTTAGTCCGTTGGTTTGGGGATGATAAGCGCTGGTCAATTTACGAGTTGTGTCAGCCAAACGCAAAAGATCATCGAGGAGCTTAGCTATAAAAGGAGTGCCCCGATCGCTTATTATGACATGGGGTGCACCATGCCGGAGGAGAATGTTGTGCAGAAAGAAAGTTGCCACTTCTTGGGCTGTGGCGGTTGAACACAGGCTGTTTCGGCGTATCTGGTGAGATAGTCTACGTCGACAATTATCCACCGGTTGTTGTTTGTAGACGAAGGAAATGGGCCGAGGAAATCGATTCCGATCGTTTAGAAGGGTCGATGAGACGGGGTTATGGAATGCAAAGGGCCGGATGACTGGGTGGTTCGAGTCTTGTGAAGCTGACATTTGTGACACGTGCGAATGTACTTGTTGATGGTGCGATACATGCCGTTCCAGAAGTAGTTTGAACGCATGCGGAAGTATGTCTTTGCGAAACCGAGATGTCCAGTGGTAGGGTCATCGTGGTGTGCTTAGATGATGTCTTTTTGGAGGGTCCGAGGAACAACGAGCAGCCAGAGTCGTCCATGTGGCTCGTAGTTCCGTCTATAGAGGACACCATCACGAAGAGGGAAGAGACGAGCGCGCTGTTGAGCGTGTCGCGTGAGATATCCAGGAAGCCCTATGAAGCATTGTATTAGTGGCCGGATATTCTGATCGGACGCTTGAGCAGCTGCGATGTCAACGGTATCTAACAGAGCGATGGAAGAATCGTGGTCGCTTGGAGCGTGATGTGAAATGTCAGTGAGCAGAGGACATCGGGACAGCGCATCGGCATCGAGATGACGCTTTCCTGACTTTAAAACAATGCTAAAGTCGTAGTCTTGAATTTTCAGCGACCAACGTCCAAGGAAGCCAGATGGAGTTTTAACACTGGCAAGCCAGCATAGGGCGTGGTGGTCTGTGACAATTTTAAAATGGGTGCCATAAAGATATGGTCTGAATTTCAATATCGCCCATATTAGTGCTAGACATTCACGCTCTGTAATACTGAAATTTCTTTCACACTTAGTTAGACTTCGACTAGCGTATGCTATGACGCGTGGGCGACTATTTACATTTTGTGCCAGAACAACCCCTATGCCATGTCCACTGGCATCCGTTCGGATTTCCATGTCAGCTCCCGGTACGAAGTGGCCAAGTATTGGGACGGAGATGAGTGCACGTTTAAGAGATAGGAATGCCTTGGCCTGGGAGGGTCCCCATTGGAATGTAGTGTGATTTCGAAGCAGTTCGTTTAGCGGTTAGGCGAGATTCGAGAAACGAGGAACGTCGCACCTCCACCACTTCTGAGGACGTTAAAGGGGTGATTTAATGAGGACTGGATAGAGGTGTTCAAGCGACAAGATCGTTGTGCACCAGCTGAAGAGCGCGCGCAGCTTGGCCCTCCTTTTTTAGCTTCGTCTTCTTCTCCCTAACAATATATATATATATATATATATATATATATATATATATATATATATATATTGCCACAGTTAACAAACGCCTCGATTGTTCGCGCATGACAGCGCTCCTCAGTCTTTTTCAGTTCTGCACGGGGCTCGCGCCTGGCGCGCTCTCGTGCCCTGCGCAATTTTCGAAGCACTGCAAGCAGATCGACCGGACCGGCCCTTCGCCTTTTTCTTTGATCCTGCTTTGCAGTCCGCTCATTAAACCCTTCTTGGGTCCTAACACTGCCAACGTTTCCTTCGCCTATTGTGACAATATATGTGTATATATATACAGGGTGTTTTTTTTTTTTTTAAGCTTAACAGGTTTGTTTAAAAAAAGCCGTGAAAGTTACACTTATGAAGCTTATGGAGGTGAGTTATACGGCCAGGGGGACATATTATAGGGGGCTAATCGTAATGATCAGTTGGCTAATTAATTAAAATTCGTTAATTAACTTTTTAATTAATGAAAATAGACATATGGTTCTAATTAGAAACTTGCTCAGCGTCATCGAAAACCCCTAAATCAGTCATTTTCAGAAAGACTTTGAGCGCGTGAGAAGCGTAGTAGTGCACTAAAGTTACCACTCGTGGAGCGGGTACAAGGCTGGGGCTAGATAACAGACGGAAAAATCGCACGGGCGCCTTGTCGCAACCTCTAGTTTTGTACCCGCTCCACGAGCGGTAACTTCAGTTTACTACTACGCTTCTCACGCGCTCAAAGTCTTTCTGAAAATGACTGATTTAGGGGTTTTCGACGACACTGAGCAAATTTCTAATTGGAACCGTATGTCTATCTTCATTAATTAAAAAGTTAATTAACAAATTTTAAGTAATTGGCCGGCTGATCATTACGATTAGCCCCCTATAATCTGTCCCCCTGGCCGTATAACTCACCTCCACAAGTGGCATAAGTGTAACTTTTACGGCTTTTTTTAAACAAATCTGTTAAGCTTAAAAAAAACACCCTGTATATATATATACAGGGTGGATTGGATATCCTACCCGGAGACACGAATGGCCTGAAACAAGCATAGCGTCTACTCTGCTGTCAATACCGAGTGAACAGGACAGCTCCATACTTCCAAAGGAACTCCCGAGCCCGAAAATAGCCCCAAAAGCGGGAAGCCTTAAGATCCTAAATTTTGCACCGTATAACCCACATTATCATATAAAATAAAGAATGGACCTTTTGGCGAATATGTGCTGCCACCTAGACACGCGACTGGGTCCGAGACTAAGTGGCTAGAAAACAACGCGCGTGCAAGGCCTCTCCCACCCGTTCGACACCCAAAACGTCAGCCACATCCTGTTCGCCCGTTGAGCCGCTGTGACCTAGATACGGCTCCCCCAAACATGCCTTTGTCCCCATCGTGGGCTATCTTCTACTCCTAAGTCGACACAAAGAAACCATCTTCCCTCTCTGCTCGACCAGAAGGAAGAGAGAGAGGGTACAAGAACAATTTACTCTCGAACCGATGTTTCTACAAATGGTCCATTAACCGCGACTGCGTTGACCGCGACTACGTTGACTATCCACATTCGCTCTGCTAAAATTTGAGCGTGGGAGTCTCTATACCCTATTTCACCTTATGAAGTACCGCAGGAAAGCCTACAAGCGCGAGCTCCTTGCTCTCGGGCAGATATCGGCGGCGCAAGCTCTCGTGCGTTAAGGGCAGCTGCCAAAGCTATGAGCTCGCGCTTCTAGCCTTCGCTGCGGTACAACATAAGGTGAAACGGAGTATAGCAGCGTTAGCTTGCTGTTGATCCAAGACGCTGCTTTATCGTTGAGAATCCTTTGCTGTGCAAACGCGAAAACGTTCTCGTGCTAGGCGTACCCTAAGCAGCAGCACCTGTCAGCAACGGCCCGCGCAGCATCGCAACCTTTTTGGCGCCTGTTGGCAGTCTACGAGCGCCGGCAGTTCATCGTTGCGACTCGAATGCGAGCATTTTGTTCACTCTAGTACACCGAGCCTCACTGGCGTCAATCACCACGATAACGTCATTAGCGTCACAGCGCTGCCCGCCACCCGCCAACAACCACGTTGCCAAAAACAAAACCAGCGCTCTGCCCATCTAGGTCGCCTTGTTAATTTTCTTTTTCTTTTACGTGTGGTTCAATTTTGAACGTTTCCGTTTCGGTTTTAGCCGAAGCTATTAGCTTTCGTTGGCTCAGGAAATATTTATCCTAGCACATATTTAAAACGTTATTGAGACTAGCTTAAGTTTAATGAATATATCACAGACGTCATGTTTAGGCTCCTCCAAAAAACAAAATCACAACATCTCCACGTGGTCAATGATGTTGATTGGGGCGAAGCTCTGGTGGTGCTGATGATACTGATTTTATTGTTCACAGGTAGTACTGATGGTGCTGATTTTTTTTTATTGCTCATAGGTAGTGCTGAGTTCCGGGTTGCGTTTCGACTTCATTATTACTGCTTCATTGTCGGTGAAATGCAGAGCCAGTGGTTCTTCTAGCGGATCAGCTTGGATCCGCTAGAATCCGTGGGAACGCATCTCCACCGCTTAAAGGGGCCCTGCAATCATATTTAAGCGTCTACCTTTTTTGCGGTTTCCACGTCCCTCGGGGTTTGGGCAAGCCAGCGGGTACGGAGAGAGTAACTAAATATGAGTCCGTCATATTTTAACCGGACGACGCGGAAACCTCCTTCACCTACTGAGGCGACCTACGGTGCCTAAAGCGCGCGAAATGTGACGTTTTAGGTCCTGGCCTTCCTACTGGTCAGAGCCGCTAGAAGCTTTTTTTTGGTCGAAATACAAAATATAACTGGCGCGAACCGTTTCAATTATTTATGAAAGTAGTTTTTATTGAGTTTTTTAGGTTGGAAAAGGAACAAATGCAGTTTGGAAAGTACAGAAACAAGAAATGACCCGTCGACAGACCCCCCTCCAAGTGGTGGAAGAGGCGGCGCAGGCGCCTTCGCGGATCCAAGCAGACGACGCACGACGCCGGCGGTGCATTTTGCGAGAAACGAAAGTTCGAATTTGTCTCCTGTGGTCTCGCGCTGTGCGGCAAGTTCCAAATTCCCAATACATCGAGGGTAAGTGCGGTTGGCGGTGCAGCGCTCAGAAGAACTTTAATGCTTGCCTGTAGATGCCCTCGCAATTTAGAGGGATTGTGTTTTCTGCAGAAAAATGACAATTGCACTTTCGGTTCCGGCGCCCTAACGATGAAGTGCCTCGTAAAAGGCTGCGGGCGGGTGCTCCGTAAAGGTGATGCCAGCGTCACATTTCATCGCGTGCCTACCAAGGAGCCACTGCGAAGTCAGTGGCTGGAGGCACTTGGAATGAGCAGCGACACCCGCTTACCGGGAGTCGAACGTGTGTGCTCCGAGCATTTCTCGGCGGAGTCGTACTCGTCGTGGGACGTCTCCAAGAAATTGGGCTTTCAGCTAAAACGAAAGCGCCTGAGCGACGATTCGGTCCCGTCACTTCACTTGGGCGCCGCACCGACTGCAGTGGGCATGCGGTCCAGGACGGTGAGTAACCAATTTAAACGCCGATAGTTTTTCCTAGTTCTAGAACGCAAGCACTTTTTCTGTGGTAGCTGCTCCGCTGTGACCTACACAGTCATTGCGGTCATTGCTGCTCGTGAGCCGTGGAGGTGTTTAGAAACGGAGCGCAAGTTCGTCTGCTTCTTGCGCAGGTGTTGCGATAATGTCAGAATCACGACGTCTTATTGGCCGATTAAAAAAAAAAAAAAGAAAGAAAAAAAAAGTAAGCCAGTGGCGTATCCAGGAATGGGGGGGGGGGGGGGGTTGTTGTGGCTTGGATGTCCACTACTTGGGGTGCACAGGAGGAGGGGTGGGGTTTCAAAATGCAGGTGTATATTATAGGGTCGGCTGAATTTGGAGAAAGGCCCCCCCCCCCCCCCCCCCTGCCCTCGGGTGGCACTCAGTATCAGGGATACCTACTATTCTTTAAATCAAAGTCAATCAGAGCTCGGTGTCGTTCTGACTTCACCAAAACTCCTGTGCAAGAAGCAGACAACTTTCTCTCGGCATATGTATCTTGTCACAATAATTGACACTCGATGGATCTTACTTTGGCGACCTGATCATAAAAATGTCTACCCGTAAAGTGTGATTTTTGGAATCATTTAAAGATATCCCCTTCAAGTTGGCAACGTCAAAGGGTACCTGAACATCCTTGTCCAGCTGTATACAATTGATCACAGAAGCCATGGAAAAAGAGTTGGTCATACCTGAAGCTTTTGAATTGTTCATATGTTTTCCGTCTAGATCATGTGTTCTGTCTGACCACACCATCTTAGTTATAAATATTAATTCCAATCTCAAAATTCTTCCGTAGGATGATCCAGAAACACCGGCAACATGCGAGGATGACATGAGAACAGATCATGGTCCAGAACACACCATTGTAAGTAGTGGTTGGGAGCTAAATACTATCAGCACTAAATGTACCGCAGGGTTAATTACTACTTCGATGTCACATGAATACCACAGCAGTCACGTATCCCAAAGGTGGGCGGGGGGGGGGGGGGGGGCATGGACCACCCCCCCCCCCCCCGAAATCTTTCATTTTGCTCGGGCCTCCTCTCCCTCCTCCCCCTCATACAGCTTATGCTTTGGGAGCATAAGTGTACACTTTATTTTCATTCATTTCACTGCAAATATTACTTTAAAATTAATCTGTTGGCCTGACCAACTAAGGGGCAATGTTTACTTTGCCTTGTCACTTACGTGTAACCTTTTTTTAGCATCGATGGCACAGCAGGAGCGATTCCCTTACACACAGAACTAGCTATTTAGTTGTGTGTAGAAGCACCAGACACAGTAACAGCGAGATGACTGATGAAAGACAGCCCATACAGCCGTGAATGGTTATTTTAGGTGCAAAATCACACTGAAATAATGTTAGAATACACTAACACCCTTGCATTAATTGTATTATCATTATAACCTTAACAATGCAGGCCGTTCAACCTTGTTGGTGTTAGACTGGTGGCAGCTGATAAAACCTGTTTGGTCTAGTGACATCTAAGTCCTGGTTAGCTCAGTTGGTAGGGCGCTCCACTGGAAATGGAGAGGTCCCTGGTTCGATACCAGGACCCGGCGGATTTTTTCGGCCGCACACCAGTCACCTAGAGGTGTTTGGAGATTTGTGTTTTCCTTTGTTCCCCTTCCTCGGGGAATATTTTCGTCATGTAAATTTATGTTTCTTGTTTTTTTTAGTTCTAGAGGTTGCAAGAAAACTGCAATTCTGAATGCAGATGAAAAACAAAGCATACAAAATAAACTTACAGAAGAGTCCATATAAATCTTCTTGCAATACCAAAGTATCCTTGCGAAATCTCGAATTGAAAAAAGATACTGCCAGGATATCGCAGTCTATCGTGTGAGAGTATTCACCGGAGGCCATACCTGTGTGCACGACTGCTGAGTATGTGCTGATGGCATGCATAAGCAGTGTTTTTGCAACATGCATTACAAACCATCAAGATTGCCGGTCGGAGCAGCCTATTAATGTGAGCTCGTTCTGAGCATGCGCTATAAATCGCCCACTCAAATATGGTGTCCAGTGAATACAAGCCCAAGTTCTATTCTGAAATTCTGCCACGTCTCGCTCTGGAGGAGTGCTTTACCCCGACCACACGGGTGCACTGCGGCGAAGCAAGACATGCAAAATCGCAATGACTAGTTTGTCGCTGTCGCTTTACTGCAGTACATCAGTGTGCAATGAGAAGCGCACTCAACGAACTAACCCGCCAGAGCAGACCACAAAAATGAGAATTATTGCGAAACTTCCGAGTACATTCAATGTTTGACGTGAAATGAAATAGAGTAGTATGTTATTTGAGAAGATTATGGAAAATTCTGAAAACCCGCACAAGCATATCGTAACGATCCGGCCGGGTGGCGAGCCCCGAGCTATTCACTTTCAGTATTATTAAAGTGAAATGAAGTTGTGGCACAATGTTGGTGCAAATTCCTTACATTTTGGTAAAATGTAGCAGGGTAAGCCCTTTGGCGCAGTTTGGCACAAATGGCACAACAATCACATCATTGGTTTAGGTTGTGACTGACCCTGGGTATATACTTTGTGCAGCGACTCAGCCCCATCGCCCCCACCGCACGAGGAGAAGAAATACATTGTGTTTCAAAGTTGCCTCCTGCAGCTGTTCCGGCAGTGCATCACGTGCCATGCAACATGCACACTTCAAACCTGGACCCAAGGCACACTGATCAAGGTGAAGGCCGTGTGCCCCGACAAGCATACCAGGACTTGGCTGAGCCAGCCGCTCATCAAGAACAAGGCTGCTTGCAACGTCCTCCTTTCCACACCTATTGTAGCCACTGGTTCCAGCCCTTACAAGGTGCTGAGGCTCCTGGAACTTATCAACATCCAGGCTATTGCAGAACGGACATACTTTCTTTACCAGACAGCGATCGTGCAGCCTGCAATTGAACGAGTGAGTGCCTCAGCTCACTTACTATCTGCAAGGGCCATGTTTCTTTAAGTGCAACTTTGGAGCCGCATACTCCCATAGCTTTTATTAATGTGCGACCTTGCCTCTGAAGTCCAGCAGGCGATGGGTACCACCAACAATATGCTTAGACAGCATCCACTAAAAAAAATTAGAAGTTCATTTCCGTACTTTGCATTTGAGTTGGTGTGTGGTAGCACAAGTGGTAATGCAACTACTTGTTGCACAACACCTGATGGACTAAGCACAAAGAAGGACAGATGGACAGCACCCACTGCTCGAGATGACAATCTATATCAGGGCTGGCCAGGCTGACCCGGCCTAAAAGCTGCAAACAAAACCACGAAACTTCCAAGAGCCATGGGGGGGGAAGGGGGGGGGGGGGAGACAAACTAGTCCAGAGCAATAAACGAAACTTGATGTACTTTCAATCTATCCGAGTCACAAGCAGTCCAACCGTACGTAAGGTAGCAGTAGCACAAGACTATCAAACCGCAACCTGTCTTTCGATTTAAAACGCGTTCCATGTCTCTTTTGAAGGAAGTGCTCGTGTGACCGGAAGGGTGGTGGGGGGGGGGGGGGATATAGGGGAGGGAGCCGCGAGCCGCACTTTAAAACGCAAAGAGCTGCAGCTTGGCCACCCCTGATCTATATAGTATGTGGCACTGCATGTGAAAGATAAAAGTAATTTCGCTACAAGTGTAGCCGCCCACTCATAATTTTTTAACAACGAAAAATTTATTAGTTTGGACAAATATTAAACAAATGTTTCCTAAAAATGTAATTATTATTTTTTTTTTTTTGCAGGTGTGGAATCGAGAGCAAAAAAGACTTCTTGAAGAGAGGCGGGGAAAGAAAGTTCACTTGGCTGGAGACGGGAGATTCGATTCACCGGGCTTCTCTGCTAAGTACATGACGTACACGTTCATGGAGATGGACACCAACCAGGTCATCTACTTCGTACAGGTCTGCCTTGGAGAGGCAAGTATTATGCTTTCAGGGAGGCTTTTTCGTGCTTCTAGTAAAGTTAAGGGGACTGTGCAAGGTGGCTGTTTATCGGACCTAAAAAGAAGAAATTAAAATAAAATGTTTGGGGCAGTTTGACCATGCAACCATTCAGTTTCCTGACTCATGTGTGGCTAATAACTCGTATGCAATGCCACTCACACCTGCATTTCAATAAAATTGCTCATTAACTCAATAATAAGTTGCTGCTTATTCATTTAGTAACTCGGCATTAATTGTTTTCCACCTGCATACCGTATTTACTCGAGTAATAGCCGCACTGCATATGAAGAAAACCTGAGGGTTCGCTTTTCTGGAGAGCACGCGGCTTGCCAATCATTGCGATCGACAGCACGATTCCAGCAGTTTACAGGACAAAGATAACGTCTTTCGCGAAGATACCATCTGGGAAGATTGCATTTGTATAGAGAATCGTGTTCTCGATCTAGTTCTTCGCTATGGTATTTATGCGCAACGCAATGATTGGCTGTATATATGTTCTGCAGTAAAGTAGATGCAAGGGCCTTGTTCATAAATAGTGCAGCTATTACTCGAGTAAATATGGTATGTCGTCCTTCATACTGCCTGGGTAGTCCCTGCCTCCATCGCTTTAATATCAGATGGCAACAGGTTTAGCTGTTTTACTTGCAACCATTTTATATAAGCTGACCAATCTTGCTTTTTTTTTACCCTAATCTTTTTTGTCGTGGTTTGGATTTGAGAATGTCAAAATAAGGTAATATGCAACATGCTATTATTGTGCAACCATTCTTTTTACAATTACAGGCTCCTGAGGTCAAGACCAGCAACTCCATGGAGTTGTATGGCTGCGTCAAAGGCCTAGATTTCCTCAAGCGGGAGGGCATCACCATAGAGGACTTGGTGACTGACCGTCACGTCACCATCAAGGGCCACATGAAGACGAAGGAGCCCGAGATCCATCACTACTTCGATCCTTGACACATAGCAAAAGGTGCTAAACTTTAATCATTATTCTATATGTCCTTTGCAGCATCATACCAGTCTATCACGAAGTCGACATTAACAGATCTGTGTACTGACTACCTAGTTCCTTTCTGCACAGGCGTAAGCAAAAAGATGCTGGCGGCGAGCAAGTATGCAGGGTGCGGTGCCTTGGTGCAATGGGCACAGCCTGCCTCCAACCAGGTCTACTGGTGCGCCGCCAACAGCGAAGGAGATGGCAAACTCCTTGTCGACATGTGGAAGAGTGAGAAACATTTTCCACAACTACATTTTGTTTATTTCTCGTACAGCCAGCAGTGCCAAAGCATTATGTGAGGGGGTGGGTTACAGATAAAAAAATGCATATATAAACAAATCATCCCAGCGAAGCTGTAAAAATCACTAATGTGCATCTGCCAGGCCAGTAGCTACACACAGCAGAACTGAGCATCGTATTTCTATACCCTGTTTCACAATACCTTGGGAAACTGTGGAGGCTATGGCCCCCATGACCCAATCAGAGCGTCGGAGCGAGGCACGTGACACCACGTCACGGGAGCGTGTGTGTCACTGCGCCAGAGAACCGACTGTCGTCTGCTAGGCAAGAGTTGTCTGCTGCGATAAAAACCAACTTCACATGAACGTCCACCACCTCAACATTGCTATCCGCTAGAGTAACGAGCTCTTTGGGAACAGTGGATGAGCCAACCATACGCTCAATTTACTTGAGAGTCTGTGGTGGGTGCTAATGCCAGGGCGATGTTTCAGGCAGAACCGGTCGATCATACGGCTGCTATCGGCAACGGCCATGGCGCTACAAGGAGAAACAAAAATCCGGAGCGGATACGGATGTGGCATCGGTTTTTTGGTTTAAATATAATTGAAACTTATTAATTCATCAATGTTTATTCCTTATTTTTATATATTCTTTATAGAGATGGAATTCCGCTAGTTGAATTGCCATTAAAGAAAAACAAACGAACAAACTTAGAACTACTTTTTGTTGTTGCAGACAGCGCTGTTGCTGTGGCGGTAACGAGGCCTCATGGCCTTGACCATGGAGTGTTATCACGTGACTTGCTCCGACGCTCTTATTGGGTCAGGGGGGCTGCAGCCTCCACAGGTCGCCGATTTATCGTGAAACGGAGTATAGTAAAATCACAGGTCAATTACCGAACGACAAGGAACAAAAGACTACTTTCACACCAGAATGCTTCTGCCTCAATATAGTTAAATACATACATGATTAGAGGATGCTCTCATCATATTGTGACATTTCATAGTCTGGAAGCCGAGTGACACTTGCGTAAACCACAGCATGCCTGGACATAAAGCGGTTGACGTGGCTGGCTGCTGCCATCACATATAAAGGCGATTTTGTGCGTTCCCGTACCGCAGGCATGGTGCGAGTTGTGAATCAGATCAAGGACTGCTTTTACTCTACTTGAAGACGCCTGCCGTGTATTCTGGGAAGTAATCGCAGCAAGTCACAGCAGTCTACTTGGAGAAAGTGTAGGTCCAGGGTCGCATTTGACACTACTGTGGAAACCTGCATACACTAAAAACTTGCATATAATACAAATCACTATTTGCAAACTGCCAAAAAATAATAATAAAAAAAGATTAACCCACATTTAATGCGACTGGGGAACATGAAGCGCAAAAGCCAATGCTTGTTTGCTTTGAAGTCTTTTACTATAGTGGGATGCCTTTCTGTCTTACTAGTTCCATCACCTTTGCCTCGAGTACTACCTCAATTGTTTATAGCAAGATGCAAAGTACATTATTTTTTCACAAAGTGTGCCACGTCTACTTTCACCCCAGAAAGTGCTTCGTCCTTTGGCCACCGGGCACCTCTTGTGCTGTTGCATGCAGAAAGCGGTTGTGTCTGTTGCCTCCACCCTCATATCCTTCCCTCGTTTACAGCCAACTTTTGCCATGCTGTTGCCAACAGTCTTCCAAACTAAAGTCACTCGTTTCGCCGTGTATCACCTCTGCAATGGTCCCAATGAGGTGCTTGGCGAGATTTCGACAGCAGCAAGGCGATCGGCAGTGGCGACTTTGGTTGATTAAGTGGCCGGGTGATGGTACAACAGCTAACAAAAGCGTGATAGTGATTGTGATTACTTGGGAACCGAAACTATGAGAGACTGTTTTAACTGACCTCATGAAGGCTGAAAATTGTTTGAATCCGCATATAATACAAGACACAATTCAAATGCAAAAATGTGAAAAACAATTCCTCGTATTACGCACATTTCTGTGGTATATCATGCAGTGGTGGATTCGCATCCCACATTTGTCATTGCAAAAACAAATCAGCACACTACCCTTGCGTTTCCTTATCATATAAAAAAAGAACATTGAGGGATGATGTTTCAGAACAACCTCTGGGAGGAATACACTATTACGTGTAGAAGGATGTAGGACACAAGCCGTATATAACAAGCTGTAGTTGACCTTCCCAGCGGTATGTCTGTCCCTTTTTCTCTTTATATTCTATTTTCCCTCGTTCAGCTGACCTTTTATAGCCGTATATAACTTTTGACTGAAGTTCACGCCCAATGCCAAAATGGCCCAATTTTGAATAAAAATATTATATTATAGAACACATGTGAATGCAAAAAGGAAGCCAACATGACGAAATCAGCAGAGCCCAGCTATACAAACTAACTCCTCAAACATCACCTGAGCAGAAAGCAATTTTATAATATAAAACTGGTATTCGGTAGCCATGTTAACTGGAGGGTGACAGCAGCAACTTTATGAAACTGCAGGCATCAACAATCATGCCTTGGATGTGCATACTGGCCACGGAGGGATCTACAACCGCTGCCTCCATGACCCTCTCATTGGAGAGAGGGAGTGGCTCTCTCCAGGTCAGTAGATACCCATTTCAATAACTTAGCTTCACTCACTTCAATGTCTGGTATGACTGCATATGTATATTGTGGGGAGGGTAAGTAGAAAGAACCTCTACAGTGAGCAATATTTATTTCAGGTACCCCAGCATACAAGCGTTTTGCAGCAATCACGACACAGCGATTGCTGCTCAGGGACCTCGAGAACGTCTCACCCGCGGCCCAGACCTACAACCTCGAGTCTTATCACAGTACTCTGATAAGATTTGCTCCCAAGTCTGTTGCATTCAAGCCCGGCATGATGCTTGCCAGGTTTGTATTTGGTCAAAAAAGTTGACACACCTGAAAGAACCGAGTCTAGCTTTGTGTCAGGTGCGCAGCCAGGAAGCGGGCCTATCGTGTTTCAGCACGGCCTACAGCCCTCCAACCCTTCCCCTTCCCCCCGCCCCTGGAATGTGGTTCCACTCCTATCCTATGCTCAAGGCGCCATTTTGCATGTCCAGCGCAAAACAAATGTTACCATGCCCTCGGTACCCCCACGCCAAGAGCTCCACCCCCTAGCCCCCCCCCCCCCCCCCCCAAAAAAAAAGAAAAGTCTCTGGCTACGCCCCTACTTTTTGTTAACACTTCCCAAGAATGCTTTTGACGGTGGACAACATTTCTGCTTCAAAACCAGGCTGGCTGCCCTCCATCATAATGAGAACTCCACAAGAAGCCAAGCCCTCACAAGGGACGGACGCCTCAAGTGGAAGAGGAGAATGCAGAGGGCAAAGAAGGGGATCGAGACCGTCAAGAAGGAGAAAACCAAGCCTACCTATGGTATGACATACAGAAGTGTGTTGCACTGGGCTTTTCTGAGATAAGTGCAGATGTTACTAGTAGGCACTTGTTTGGTTGAAATTTTTTATTGTATAAAGCTTCCCCTATGCTCTCAATTATTACAGCGTACGTCGGCGCACTTCTCCACGAAGTTGTCGCTTGCTGCAACGAGTTGTCCTCCTTCCAGGAGGCACTGGAAAAGACCCGTCAGGAAGAAGTCCTCCCCATGGCGGCCCTGTACCCGAGGCTCCCCAAAGAGCAGCTGGTGGCGCAAAGAATGTCGCGCTTCAGCCGGGGGGCGCCAGGACACTCATGAGGTGAATGCTCCATACAGATACCTTGCAGGCTGCCAGTGGCGTACGCAGGATTTCATTTCAGGGGGGGGGGCCGGACCAACGTGGGACAATATAAGGGGGTAAAGGGTAAAGAGGATAAAGGGGGTCAAGATAAAAAGAGAAAAGAAAGACCAAGAGCAAATAAAAGCATTTTCATTTTTTCTAATAACAATGCATTCTTCTAATAAAATTAATATAAAGTTGTCATATTGGTTTTGGGGTGATTATGATACATAAAAATGGTGCCCCGGAAATTCCTCACCAGGAAGGCATTTGCACTTTACTTTTTTTTTTTTACAAGTCACGTCAACAGAAGGCACCAGAGTTAGCAGAATACAAGAATCATAAAAACAAATATTTAATAAAGCACGACTCCAATGCACGAAGCCTCCAATCATCGGGGTTGATAAAGCAATGATGCATGAGTAGAAACGCGGAACACCTTGATGGATAGACGATAAATACAGGAAAGCTGCTCCACCATAAATTACTCCTCATCTTAACCTGATCTAACCAACAAAAATCTCTCATGATTTGTTCGTTGGTGTCAATTTCTAAGGTTTCCGAAGTTTGTTCACCAAAGAAAGTCTAGCAAGTCACACAACGCAACAAAGGAACGATGAAAAATGGTTTGTACACTCACATATCGCACTTGGCTCTCGTCCTGAGGCAGCAGGTCGCACACTCGCGCCCCCATCTCGCGCGGTTCTCGAACTGCCGATGACAACTTCCGTACTCGAACCTTGAACCGCAAATCCCGCGCCTTTAGGCGCCTATATTCGCTTTGTTAAGAACTTTCCCGCCACCCGAGGAACCAATCAAATATCGCTCTTTTTAGACCAATGGGAGCCACGCGGTACAAAACAAACATATATAATACAAAATCCAATTGGGTGATTTCATCTCAACTCAGGCACGGATTTGGGGTCAAATTTTTAATTTTGACGAAAAAATATATGTTTTGGGGCAATTCCTATAATAAAAGAAGACGCAAACGGCAATGTCGTCGAATTTTTTGTTCTCAAGTTATGGACCGTTGAAGCGGTCAAGGTGGAAACTGACGTTTTCCAGCTTAACGGAGGTGCCATATTTCACTCCATCCCTTTTCCATACTTTTTACGCTACATCAATATAACGTTTTGGGAACACTCTAGACATAGGCTTTTTCATGCTAACTAAGCGTCTAGGTCTTAACATGTTTAATGATTTTTTGATTATTTGTCAAACCGTATCTCTGCGACGATATTTGACGAAGTTCAACAAGCTGTGCTGTGTGACCTAATCAACATATTTTTATGATCTTTATATCACCGTAAAGCCCATATTAATCTCTTTCTTTTGCGTATACTTTCAATATTTTGGGATAAGAATATAATGCGCTATATGTGCCTGAAAAACGAAAATTTTGAAAAACTAGCAAGTTTGGAGTCGATTTTCTAAAAAAACCCACTTTTTATTTCTTTTATTTTTTATTCACAGTTAGTTGATATAATAGTCTATCAGAAACTACCAACAGAAATTGTAATATATTGTTTGTATCGCCGCTATTAAGACTCGAATCTCGTGCTATGAGCGTTTTGAACGGGACTTCGCACAGGCACTCTGCTGAGCAGAATGTTGGCCTATGTAAGGTTTTCTATTTATCGTTAGCAGTTACCTCAATATCCAACCATAAACATTAATAAAATTTGGAGTAGTGTACTTAAAAAAATTTACTTCGAAGTCCGTATCCACAAGTGCGGGCACAGCGCTTACTTCCTCCCAATACGCGGGAATGCAGATCATTAGAGAATTCCTCTGGGGCCTTTTGCTTTCGGCTTTGAGTTTGTAATAACGAACTTGACATGTAATTGTCATATTTTCTAATGTCAAACAGATATTCAGTACATATACATATGCACGGTTTAGTAACTGACGCTTAGGAAGTACGGTTCATTTTGTGCGCGTACGGACTCTTTCTCAAAATAACAATCATTTCGTAGCGTGTAAGGCTGCTTCAAACGTGTTAGTCATGTGTTTAGATTTCATTTTTATTTTCAGTGATTCATGCCGGGTTACTTAGACTTTTTCCTCTTGACTTAAGTATGTCCGCGACTCTAGATGTTACGTATCTTCTCCGTCAATACATAGGGCGAAGCTCACACACCTTGCAAATCGCGCCAGTGCCAAGTAAATAAATATTGTTGCTTTACTGGCTTTTACACTGAGATATTGAGGTAAGTACTAACATTAAATAGAAAACCTTACATAGGTCAAACTTCTCTCCAGCTAAGCGTCTATGCGAAGTCCCGTTCAAAACTCTCACAGCACGAGATTCGAAACCTAATAGTGGCCATACAAACAGTATATTAGAATTTCTGTTGGTAGGTCCTGGCGGACTACTATATTACCTAAATGTAAAAAAATGAAAGAAATAAAAGGTGTTTATTTTTAGAAAATCGACTTCAAACTTGCAAGTTTTTCTAAAGAAAGACTTGCAAGTTTGAAGTCGATTTTCTAAAACACCCCAACTTTTATTTTTTTTCATTTTTTATTTACAGTTAGGTAATATAGTAATCCGTCAGGACCTACCAACGGAAATTGTAATATATTGTTTGTGTGGCCGCTATTAGGACTCGAATCTCGTGCTGTGAGAGTTTTGAACGGGACTTCGCATAGACACTCAGTTGAGCAGAATTTTGACCTATGTAAGGTTTTCTATTTAATGTTAGCACTTACCACAATATCTCAGTGTAAAGGCCAGTAAAACAACAATATTTATCCTAACAATATTCATTTACTTGACACTGGCGTGATTTGCAAGGTGTGTGAGCTTCGCCCTATGTATCGACGGAGAAGATACGTAACATCTAGACTCCCGGACAAACTTAAGTCAAGAAGAAAAAGTCTAAGTAACCCGGCATGAATCACTGACAATAGAAATGAAACCTAAATACATGAATAACACGTTTGAAGCCTTACACCCTACGAAATGATTGTTATTTTACGAAAGAGTCCCTACGCGCACAAAATAAACCGTGCTTCCTAAGCGTCAGTTACTAAATCGTACATATGTATATGCACTGCATATCTGTTTGACATAAGAAAATATGACAATTACATGTCAAGTCCGGTATTTAAACTCAAAGCCGAAAGCAAAAGGCCCCACAGGAATTCTCTAACGATCTGCATTCCCCCGTATTGGGAGGAAGTAAGCGCTGTACCCGCACTTCTGGGTATACGGACTTCGAAGTAAATTTTTTTTTTAAGTAAACTACTCCAAATTTTATTAATGTTTATGGTTGGATATTGAGGTAACTGCTAACGATAAATAGAAAACCTTACATAGACCAAATTTCTGCTCAGCAGAGCGCCTGTGCGATGTCTCGTTCAAAACGCTCATAGCAAGAGATTCAAGTCTTAATAGCGGCCACACAAACAATATATTACAATTTCTGTTGGTATTTCCTGAAAGACTATTATATCAACTAACTGTGAATAAAAAATAAAAGAAATAAAAAGTGTTTATTTTTTAGAAAATCGACTCCAAACTTGCTAGTTTTTCGAAACTTTCGTTTTTCAGGCACATATAGCGCATTATATTCTTATCCCAAAATATTGAAAGTATACGCAAAAGAAAGAGACTAATATGGGCTTTACGGTGATATAAAGATCATAAAAATATGTTGATTAGGTCACACAGCACAGCTTGTTGAACTTCGTCAAATATCGTCGCAGAGATGCGGTTTGACAAATAATAAAAAAATAATTAAAAATGCTACGACCTAGGCGCTTAATTATCATGAAAAAGCCTATGTCTAGAGTGTACCCAAAAAGTTACATTGATGTAGCGTAAAAAGTATAGAAAAGGGATGGAGTGAAATAGGGCACCTCCGATAAGCTGGAAAAACCTCAGTTTCCACCTTGACCGCTTCAACGGTCCATAACTTGAGAACAAAAAATCCGACGACATTGCCGTTTGCGTTTTCTTTTATTATAGGAATTTCCCCAAAACATATATTTTTTTCGTCAAAATTAAAAATTCGACCCTAAATCCGTGCCTGAGTTGAGATGAAATCACCCAATTAAGAAAGTACACGTGCATATACCCCCGAAAACTCCAAAACCATCGCCCTAACTGTCGACCGTCAGCCGGACACCGCTTTCAGGAAAACCGCCTCGTCGGGGTGCAGGAACAGTACCGACGCTTCTTCTCACTTTAAAAAATAAGGCTACGAAAATCGAGGGGCCCCGCTGCGCTCGAGCGAGGCACAGCGGATGGTACGCACCTAGAGCGGGGGTCCTCGAGGTACAATTAAGACGGGGGACACGGGGGCCACTCCGTGGCGACGACAAACCAGCCCTGGAGACTCCGCGAGAGGGATTCGCAAAGCAATAAAAGTAGAAGTAAACAAATATATTTTCTTTCTGAGTAACGCTACGCAGCGCGGCCTACCTCACAATATATTTAACAAATAAGATATGCGGCCGATTATAGTATATATACAGGGTGTCACAAAAGAAAATTTACACGGTCTTTTTTACCGCAAAAATAAACTAGGCATTGCCGAACGCTCATTCTCCACCCAAAGGTAGAGCTAGAGGTCCCAACCAGATGCCAAAGTTTCAGCCCGATCCCATAACTTAATCAAAAGTTATAAGTGATTTTCTGAAAATTTCAATAATAAAATGGAGCCCATTTTTGCCCGCTTTCAGTTTCTGGTGCCATAGAGCCCCATGTGTTCGAAAACTCCGTCGGCCGCCATTTTCCCATTGAAATTTTCAGAAAATTTCAATGGGAAAATGTTCGCTCCCCGCGCTACGAGGCGCGGGGAGCGAACAGCATGACGCAAGAGAAGCCGAATAACTGCGGGATTAGCGCCGAAGACTGGCGTTTCTCTGTGTCCCGAAGCTCAAGGAGATTTGACACATTTGAAGAAAGGGCTGGTCTCCGCTTCTCCCCACCGTAGAAACTCTCTCTCACTACAGGAGGTGCACACACTGCATCCTCACTCAAAAGAGGCAATAAAATGCAGCACCCGCTTTGAAGTTCATCTGGTGCTCCCGTAGTTTGTGCTGTACTCGAAGAATCGCGTGCTAAAGGGCAACGCAAAGGTGACCTTTTTGCGTTGCCTTTTCTCCCAAAACTCAGAAAATGCAGATATTCAAAGATTCGAAGATCGTTCGAGTAACCTTATTAATTCCCCCAATGTTTTTATATAACAAAAATAATAAGCAAGCAGTATTGGGAAGTACTTTAAGTACATGGTACTTCAAGTACAACTGCTTAGAAAATTTGTACTTGAAGTACATTATCTGCGCATGTACTTGTACTTTACTAAAGTATTTTTCTGGCACTTTCCCAGGAACGTAAAACTCCCGACTTCAATATGCATTCCCCAAATTTGAAATAAAAAATGGCGTATCGTCGTGTGAAAACGCGCTCTTTCGAGACGTCATCTGGTCATTCGCTGAGTGAAGTAATGGTGGCTATAAGCCACACAGAAATAAGTGCCTTATAAGTTGATTGCGTCAAACAGCTTGTCAGCGAGCGTAAAACAACTACTCTGTGGCGACTTGACTTTATACAATATTTGCTGCCATTTCAGTAAAAAACTAATGCACCTCCGATTACCCCTGGAGCAATGCATATATACCAGTTAAAAGAACACTGTATAGACCTCTTTCGCTTACTCTCGCCCCCGACCGCAGAGTAGGCATATTCGGCATGGGCGATGAAGATATATCAAAATGTTTCAACCTGCAAATAGTAAAAAATAGAGGGGAGGCAAAACAAGAATGTGTGACGGTTACGTTTATGTCCTAAATGCCTTCTATTGGCGTGGCGACAGCAAAACAATGTTTTCGCCCATACTGGAAGTGACGACAATTGAAGATGGCGGCGCCCTTGCGAAAAAGGTCTAAAGGGAATGAAAGCGCATCATGAAAGATTGTGTCAAAAGTACTTGTACTTAATTTTGAAATATATTGTATTTACAGTACGTTACTTCAAGTACATTGCACCCGGTGTACTTACTACATTACTTGGAAGTACATAATTCCTCATTTACTTTGTGCTTCACTTCAAGTACTTTTAGATGTGCTTTACTCAACACTGTAAACAAGCCAACACCGTCTAAACAATCAAGCGGAGGCAGTGCTAAACCTCAGAGTAGAAATGATACATTCGCAGTAGATCATTGACAACAAAAAAAAGTATAAAACAATTAGGCACGCAGAAGCAGAACCAGCTATTAAAAGCATTCCTGTGAAAAAACAAGCCGATTCATATTTGGCTAGCAGAATCTCGCTAACGAATAAAAACTTACGTACTTTCTTGTTGCCGTAAAAAAAACATATAAAAGTAACTTCAAAAGTAATTCGCTACTTTTTTACGGTAATTAGTAATTTCCTCAATTACTTTCTATTTGAGTAATTTCAATTCTATTCAAAATACGTTTGAGGCCAATACTCACTAACTTAACTTAATTACTTTCTTTGGGTAACTTGTACATGTCTTCATGAATGTCGCGTTTTCTCCTTCTCTGTTCGTTGGGGAGTCCCACGGAGTTCGATTGGAAGCAAAGGAAAAGGCGGAAGAAAGAAATAAACAAAGCGAGAAGCGAACACAAGAATATGTGTGCATACGCATGCAATCGAGCGCGCACGCAGACACACACACACACGTGCGTGTGTGTCTGCGTCCACACCCACGCGCGGACACAACCACACACACACACGCGCGCGCGCACGCACGCACACACCTCTGTACGGTGGTCACGGTGGAAAAACATTTTGGCGATGACTCTCTGTTTGACGCGGCAACCACATTATGTTCTGCGCACCGAGCGCTTCACTCGCACGGGGATAGACAGCATCCAAGTATCGGGCCCCTCCGAAACCGACCGCTCTGGTTGTTTCTTCCAGCAGGGGTCCCGCATTCCCTCGCTCACCGATTGTTTTACCCACGGTGGAAGAAACACATTTAGGTGATGACTCTCTGTCCGGCGCGGCAACCACATTATGTTCGGCGCACCGAGCGCTTCACTAGCACGGGGATAGACGGCGCCCAAGAACCGGGTCCCTTATTAACCGACCGCTCTGGTTGTTTGTCTCAGCGGTGGTCCCTCGTTTCCTCGCTCACCGCTTCTTGTTGTACTAGACTTCCTCAATATGCTCCCCCGAAAGGGGAGCAGAGTTGCGCATTTGTTTTCCCCGCGCTGCCACACCGCAATTCGCGGAGATTGATCACGTGAGAAGCAAAGCATCCAGCGCCGTGCAGGAAAGCCACCGCTACGGTCGGTCCGCCGACGTTGCACGCACACCGGCGTATGTTCCCCTGCTTTCGACCCCTTCTTATTCTCTGTTTTGCATGCGCGGCGGCGCTATTCGCCAAATTCAGTCACGTGACGAGCAAAGCATACAGGACCGTGCAAGACAGCCAGCGCTACGGCCACCAGCAGAGGCTGAATACGCAACTCTGCTACCGTAGGTAGCTATATACAGGAACTCTATGTTGTACCTCACCGCCGCCACGCCGCCACCAAGCCGCTAGAGTCCGCAAATCTGTGTTCTCTTCCTTCTTCTTCTTTTTCGGGTTAAGGCTTACCTTCGTGCACGATGGTGGCACATGTGATCCGCACAGCACCAAAGCAAAACACAAGGCAAGCCACTGGCCGCACACCACCACCGCACCACCACACCGCGAAAAAGGCGAGCACGCTACGCCGCCGACACCGTGGCCGCCGAGGAGGGATCTCATACCTCAGCGCCCTCCGTGGCGGCGCGGAACTAACCACTCCTGATTTGAGGCTAGCTCTGAAAAACGACCTGGTCGCTCGCTCCCCGCGGGAAGAGCGGCCCGAGTCATCACCTAAATCTGTTTCTTCCACCGTGACCGTGGTACATACGGTCACGGTGTAAGCAAAAAGAAGAAGGAATTGTTGACGGCTATCTCGTAAACTAAGCTCAAGTTCAATGACCCCCATTTTTGCTTTTCTTGCTTCGCACATTCAAAGTAAAAACAATGACTAACGCCCGCCCCCTCCCCCTCCTCCTCCTCCTCCTCCTTTTGCTTGAAACTGACGGAAAATAGCTCGGAGTGAGGTGTTGGTCATTGACCGATTCGGATTCGCGTAAGCAGGATGTTGGGTCGAAAACGTGCTGCTGTGTGGGAATATTTCTTAAGAAAGAAGAAGAGCAAGAGTGAGAGTATCTTGTAAAAGTTGTGGCAAGGAAATGCAGGGTCTGGTAGAGCGATCGCAAAAAAAAACATTTGAGTGTATGTCCTGCTCTTTGCAAGGCGGGGCAAGATACTCAAGAGGACGCTGGAAACGATTCGCACTTGGAAACACCATTGTTCGCCTATGAAGATGACGTGATAACATTAAGTTAGATATGAAGCATTTTATTAAATGAAAATTAACATCGAAAGCCCAGAATACTCCATTTTCCTAATGATAACTTTTATGTTTTTTTTCCTGTTGGTTCAGAAAGCAGCCAAAGCAGCCGTGGCCAGTCTTCACAAGAAGGGGCAAGGGGTCCGCCAAGCGCACGGCGACCTACAGCCAAGGATAAGAAAGCGTCGCAAAAAACTCTTGGACTCTTTCATCATTCAAACAACTGCAAGTTTGAAGCGGGATTTAGACAAGCAAGTAGCCAGACGTATGTCTGCCACAAACACATCGTTTCGTTCAGTTGTGCAACAGGAGTTTGCTACACTCATAAACATGCTGCCTCCCAGGTACAAGCCGCCTTCCCGACACTTAGTCGGAAATGCATTGCTGGACGAAGTTCACCGTGAAGAAAAAGCGAAAGCTGTCTCCAGCTGCACAACAAGGTTGTCGCTATGACTCCCACTCGAGCATGGACGGGTGGTCAAACGGTCACAATGAGCCAGTGATCTGCGTCACTGTAACGGATGAAACTGGACAGACCTTTCTAGTTGACACAATTGACACCACAGGACCATTCTCATACTTCAGATTGCCTCAAATAGCTCGGAACAAGCGCAGTAAAAAGCTGTAAAAACGAAATAAAACGCAAGGTGAAAAGTTATGTGACGGACAACGCAGCAAACATTGCGAAAATGAGAAGAATTTTCCAGAGTGAGGCTTCAACAGGCATCCTGACGTACGGCTGCTCTGTGCACATTCTCAACTTGCTGTCAAGAGACTTTGAGTTAAAAACTGTCAGAGAACAGGTCATGCACGTCGTGAAATACTTCAGAAACAACCATTTTGCCGGAAGCAAATACAAAGAGGCGGGTGAAAAATGCATGGTTTTACCTTCTGAGGTTCGCTGGAACACCTTGGCAGACAGTTTGGAACTTTGTTTAAGCGCCTATAGACTGGTGGAGATGTCAGAGCAGTGCGCTCGGAGAGTCCGACAGCAGTTTTAGAGGTTATAACTCAGCTTCTCACGAGCATGGCATCGACGGCTGGAATTGAAAGAATGTTCTCATTTTCGGGTTAGTGCACAGCAAGCTCCGTAATAACTTGGGCGTTGATAAAGCTGGGAAGCTGGTTTTCCTTTGCAAACTATTGAATGAAAACAACACCGAAGCATAATTTAGTCACCAGCCAGTGAAATGGCTTCTTTTGCTTTGTATGCGTACGTTCTTGCTTGTAGTCGTTTTTTGTTCTTGATTGTTCATGGGATAAAAACTATTTTACCGATATTTTTGCATTAGAAAAACTTAAGAGCTAGTCATATCCCTATTGAAAAATAATTTTAACCGGAATGTCATTTCCAGTAAAAGTCTAATTTACTAGATTATGGGACTGTTTTCACTTCCAGTAAAGCCGCAGTTTACCGGAATGTCACCGGATTGTTTACTGGAATGTCACCGGTTGTTTTACAGGAATGTTACCGAATTTTTACCGGAATGTTACCAGATATTTTACCAGAATGTCACCAGATTTTTACCGGAAGTATATTTCCAGTAAAAATCTATTTTGCTGGATTATGGGACTCTTTTCACTTCCAGTAAAGCCAGAATTTACCAGAAGATCACCAGATTGGCCGGAATTTGCCGTGTTTTTCTTTCTTTTTTCGGATGTCAACGGAAGGCACTTAGGAGGAAGCCGGTGAACCGTGGTTGGTGTATGTTTACCAGATGCTGGACGGTTCGCCAACAATTAAAGTGGTTAGTCCATATAGACCTGAAGGTTCTATGTATTTATTTAACAGGGTCGATACCAGTGAAACAATTTGCAGAGCTGTAGACAAAAGTAATCAGTCCAAATAGAAACAACCAAGTCCTTTGCCGCAAAAGATATCTTTCAAGGTACTCACAATGCCGCTGGGTAAATTCCTAGACGCACGGTAGTTCAACTAATAAAACCGGGCAGGTGCACCACACGGACACTCGCACGTATACTGTCAGCAGCACGTTTAGCGAAAACACGAACGCGCTGAGCGAACATCCGCCGTCGTTGAGAAATCCCGGGCACACTCACGATGTCGTCCCTGATGCCGTCGCCGCGGGTGCACCAGGCGTCAGTAGCACGCTTAGCGAAAACCACGACCGCGCGGTACGAACATCCGCCGCCGTAGAGAAATCCCGGGCACACCCACGATGTCGTCCCTGATGCCGTCGCCGCGGGTGCACCAGGCGTCAGTAGCACGCTTAGCGAAAACCACGACCGCGCGGAGCGAACATCCGCCACCGTAGAGAAATCCCGGGCACACTCACGATGTCGTCCCTGATGCCGTCGCCGCGGGTGCACCAGGCGTCAGTAGCACGCTTAGCGAAAACCACGACCGCGCGGAGCGAACATCCGCCACCGTAGGGAAATCCCCGGCACACTCACGATGTCGTCCCTGATGCCGTCGCCGCGGGTGCACCAGGCGTCAGTAGCACGCTTAGCGAAAACCACGACCGCGCGGAGCGAACATCCGCCGCCGTAGAGAAATCCCGGGCACACTCACGATGTCGTCCCTGATGCCGTCGCCGCGGGTGCACCAGGCGTCAGTAGCACGCTTAGCGAAAACCACGACCGCGCGGAGCGAACATCCGCCGCCGTAGGGAAATCCCCGGCACACTCACGATGTCGTCCCTGATGCCGTCGCCGCGGGTGCACCAGGCGTCAGTAGCACGCTTAGCGAAAACCACGACCGAGTTGTCCAAGTATCGTCACCAAGCACACCGGCGCATCCAGATGCCGAGCCAAACTGCGAAGGGTCGGCAGCTTCACATTATATAAACATTCAAAGCCGAGGTCAGTGGGTATCCATCCAGGGCAACGATAGGCGCGTCAGTATCCGTGCGCCCGCAGCGCGAACGTCGCCGCCGGGCGAGCGCCGGCCGACAGTCCGACGGAGCGGAGAGAAACCTAAACTCTCGAAGCGCTGCCCCCGACTGCAACTGACAATGCAAGGCGCGCGTCGTCACCAAACACGGTGCACGGAACACACACACAGCACGCACAAGCACAGTATCCAGTGTTGAGTGCATCGGGAAGTTCCGGCGGGCAAGCGGTATCCGAGTTGTCCAAGTATTGTATCCGTGCGCCCGCAGCGCGAACGTCGCCGCCGGGCGAGCGCCGACCGACAGTGCGACGAGAGTGCAGAAGAAACTAACTGACTAAGCTAAACTCTCAGAGCGTTGCGCGGCGCCGATTGCAACAGACAAAGCCAACCGCGCGCGCGGAGAACGCCCGCTCGCAGCGCCTCCGAAGCGGATGCGCCTGTCCCTAACACGTACAGTTCGCTGCACGCACTTCTTGCAGAATTGCAACGTCGTTTCGAGCTAAAACACGCACTCACGAGAATGCCGCTGCATTGGCGGCCGCCATTACAAACTCTGTCCCCCTGCTCGTCTTGGCCTCCTTGACTTTAGCAGTTCCCCTTGCAACGGCTTCCAGTGATGTTCGTTGTCCGGCAAACGAGAGTGGCTTCCGGTAGGATTCCAGCGGCGGGTAATCGAAAGTGGTTCTGGTAAACTTCCAGCGAAAGTGGCTACGCTGGTTTCTGGTGAAAATGAGTGGAAATTAACCCGTTTCCGCCGAATGTCACTGGAAGTTTTTGCCGGATTTTAACCGTAAGTGGCTCCGGTAAAAGGTCCAGCGAAATCTGGTTACTGCAAGTGGCGGCCGGCAATATTTCCACCAAAAAACTGGTAAACAACGCTGGTTTCTGGTGAAAATGAGTGGAAATTAACCCGTTTCCACCGAATGTCACCGGAAGTTTTTGCGGATTTTTCAATAGGGATCTCTTTGATGTACAATGGAAAATAAAGTTTGATTCGCTAAAAAAACAAACATTGCTTATTCCAACATGAAGTGTAATGTAGTTTGTATAAAACGCTTTTAATCGAGCTTTATTTTAAGGCTTAAAGGGCACACCAGTCATTTTTGAAAAAGGTCGTTTTTGTCTTATATAGTTTAAAATGTGTTAGTTCCTACATATACCAAGTCCTATATTACAAAACCGCCTATTCATCTCAGGACAAAAGAAAACATGTGAACCTCTTTTTTCTCGCGGAACTATATTGTGTGGACCAATGAAAGCCCTGCAATACGCGCAGATTTCGAATGATTTTATTATAACTTGTTACGAAGACAGTTTGATAGGTACTCCGGGCTTCTAACTCCGATTCCTTGAGACCCTGTCCTCGGATGAATATGACACTACAATACTTCGCTCTCGGCAAAAGGCCTGTTTATTCACTCACTTATTGCCTGGGGGGTTTCGGGAACGGGGAACGGTCATCAGCGGGGCCGAGGCAAAGTCCGCTACCACTGCAGCTGCTCCATGTCCCAGCGGTGGTCGTCCACACCGCGTCATGGGGACGTCATCGTCCAGGGTCGCCGTCCGGTCCGTAAAAGGCACGGCCACATTGGCGTCGCGGAGGCCTGCGGCGTGACGGTCGTCGCTGCCGGTTGCCGACCGAAACCAGTTTTCGGCTTCAGCGCCGCGACGGACGGCGCCGCACAGTCAACCGCTCCTCCTTGCGCGGTTCAGAGTTTGGCGCCGCTCGCCGCAGAAGAGAGGAGCCAATGGGAGGTGGCGTAGATAGTGACGTGCGATGCCATGGCAACGCTCAAGCCGGTCCCCCGCGCGTCTTTCACGTTCCGAAGGACGTGTTTCGTGTCGTCTGCTATCCCTACTTCGCCCCCGACGCCTTCCCCAACGGAGCGGTTCCTTGAAACTGTGCGACTGGTTCCCTTTTTATATGACAAGACGCAGCCAGACTACCAAGATAATGACGCTAAGAACAACCGCTGGGAAATTATAGGAGAGGAATTCGGAATTACAAGTCAGTTTCTCCGTGGCACTTGTTGCATGCCGTCTGTGTTGTGACGAATGTCGTGTTGATTTGGTGACACTTTCGAAAGTAGCCTTCATTTTTGGCGCGCCGCCGGTGCAGCAAAGCACGGACCTTTACTTCGGTGTTTTGGTAGAACCAACTCTTCCGGACCCAAAACCTGTGCCTCCTTCCCTTCAGAGCGCGGCGACGTCGCAAGATCAACGAGCAGGCTAGGATAATCACATTCACGCTGATCACCAGGTCATCAGTGACACCTACAATGTAGGCAGGGAGCGCGGTATCGATGCTGATATATGCGAAAGATGAGAGCCGAAACGGAAGAATCTACCGAAGAACAGACGACGAAAGAGCGGGAAATCCGGCGGGAGGCGCGATCGCGAGAGCCAGTGCTGTCACGTGACGCCCGCAAAACGAAGGCCAATGTGGACTTCTCGCGTTGGGACGCCGGACGGCGGTGCCGCCCAGCGGCGCCGACCGGCGGCGCCGTTCACGCTAGTGTGGTCAGGCCTTTAGTCGAGTCCACAGCTCAACGTCTTGCCCGCACTTTCCCCGTGCCATCGTTCGTCTGCCCGCCGAATCCCGCGCGAGCGTACTCGCCTCCTGTCGCCGCTGCACCTCTTTGCTGTCCGCCCCCCAAAAGAGCCGCCGTCCGAGAGAGTGCCCTCTTTGTCCCGCCTCCCCTTTTTATAGTTCCGCCCCTGGCCGATCACGTGCACCGCCACGACCTGTCCACGTGCCACCCCTGCGATCCCCGAACGGCGGTGACGCACCAGGTGATAACGCTCACTCGTCGGGGATCCGGGAGAGCGGGGAAGAGGGGCCACAAAGAACGGTCGAGGGGGCAACAGGGAAACGGGGACCGATAGAGCGGCCGCGGGAAGGGTTTCTACAGTACACATTCGGATAAGGCTCCTCTTTTTCTCCGCGGGCGAAACCATCGCTTGCAGCTCGCCGACAAGCGCCCTTCGTCGACCAGATCACTCGGAACAAAATTCTTCCCAAAAAGGGCATGTCGCGATCTTTGAACACGGTTCTAACGAGGAAATAAGCTACGCACGGTTGTGGTTTAGAGTTTGTTGGGATGCTTAGTGCATCTAAATTGAGTTGTCACAACAAAAAGACGATCTCAATATCGACTTCAGTGCCCCTTTAAGTGAAGTTGCAGTAAACATACTTCCGCACTGTTTTCAGTTATTAGGACACGTCGAAAAATGAGCATTATGTTTTAATATATAAAGTGAAAAAAATAACATAATGTTAATTTAAAAAATTGATATAAATAAGAAAAATCTTCATTAAATTAAAAGCGTTCAGCCTTTCCACTCTCGTCAAGAAGGAAGACCAGCGGAGCTGTACTCGATACACTGAATACTTCTTCTTCGTCGGCGTCTGTTTTTCGCGCTGTTTTCTACGATGAATTCCCACCAACGCGCCCAAGTATCCATTCTTCTATAGACCCTTCCTGAAATTCAGGCTGGCCACCTCGATAGCTATCATCACCTAAGTGTGTATCATCTGTACATGCGAATGGCGGCCTTTCTATGGCTGGTGAAGGAAGAATTTGAAGACAGAAACCGATGCGGAGCCTGAGCATCTAGACTTATAAGCTTATGTGCATTACGTATTTGAGGCTGTCATGCCATGCAAGTCCTTGGAATGCTCGGCTTCAGCACGCTCCATTACAGCTCATGACAATGAAATGTTAGTTTTAGTGAGAGGTTTACTCAACTATAAGCGCCTTGTGCAGAGCGGTAGTTTCTTGACACCATCGAAACTGAAGCAGATAGAGCAATAACCGTTCAACAGAAAACACCCTAACTTTCGTACGCCTACCGTTGATTAAAAGGCACCAGATTTTATCCGCCATTAGCATACAGCAATTTGAACTGCTATTTCAGACACTAGATGGCACTGAATTTGTGAAAGGGTCCATTATAGCTGGAAAGGTTGGCGCCATCTACGAGCGACGGCGGAAACCATACTGGTTGTGGGTTTGCCGCCGTCGCTTATAGATGGCGGTAGCTGTCCAGGTAGGTTTGTGTCGACATACACGGGCACGATCCTGGGGAACCTAGCCCTTAAAGGGGCGATGCAACGATTTTTGTATTTTGCGCAAATACCGCTTAGAACGGATCCCTGACGTTAATGACCTGTGAAATACCCGTTCGTTTTTCACCACACGCAATGAAAGTTGCAGAAAAAAATGAAGAAAAACGAGCAGAGTTCACCCCCTCAACTCGCAGCCAGAACAAGCGGCCACGTGATCTGGAGCCGATTATATGCCGCCAATGTTGATCATAGCCATGTGCTGGGGTTGGCAAGGCACTGGACACGCGCTGCGTTCCAGACATTGTTACGGTTCGGCTGTTGTCGTCATTTCAGCGATTGGACACAGGACACTACCCGAATGCTTCTCGAGCTATAGAATATCACGAGCCCAAATCGAGTGCCCACGCAATGCTCGGGTTCAATCTATGAGCCGCATTCAAATATCGTCACTGGGTGGTACTGCTACCGCCCAGCTACGTCATCAGATTTTGCGAAGGAGAGATTGAATGAAAATGCTCGGTTTTGTCCTCGAACTTACAGCGCAACAAAGGAGTTTCTTGGTCAGTGGCGTTGCGTGCGAGTATCCTTGAGTCCCACTAGTGCCAGTAAGCACGTTTAAAGTGAAAAAAATTCTAATTGAATATCGTTGCACCGCCCCTTTAACAGCTCCGCTGAAAAAAACTAATTTAAATCAAATAAGTCTGATTTCTGTTTAAACAAAATCATGATTTTTTGCATCCTGCTTCAAAGAGCAATTGACAGGGGGCACTGATAGTACCGTGGGCCTAGAGTTCCTGTATAGGCTCCCTACGGGAGCCAGAGTTGCGCGTTTGATTCCACATGCCGCGTGCCGCCCTCGCCGCTATTCGCCGAGATCCGATCACGTGAGGAGCCGTATCAAGTGTCGTGCAGCAAAGTAGACGTTGCACGCGCCCCGGCGTACGTTCCCAGGCTTTTGAGCCCGCCGCGCGCCTCGAACGCGCGGCGCTGCTATTCGCCGAATTCAGTCACGTGAGGAGCTGAATCCACAAGCCATGCGTGAACGCGCAACTCTGGCTCCCGTAGGGAGCCTATAGGGAGTATTCACTGGCGGCCATAGCTGTGTGCTCGGCTGCGGAGCGCGTGCTGACGGCGAGCTTCCACAGTTCTTTCGCCACGTGCATTCCGCACCACCAAGATCGCCGGTCTTGGCAGCCTATTAATGCGTTCTGAGCATGCGCTCTAAACAGTGACCTCAAATATGGCGGCCAGTGAATACCTCCTATACAGGAACTCTATAGGTGGGCCTAGAGTTCCTGTATAGGCTCCCTACGGGAGCCAGAGTTGCGCGTTCATGCATGGCATGTGGATTCAGCTCCTCACGTGACTGAATTCGGCGAATAGCAGCGCCGCGGGGCGCGTGCAACGTCTACTTTGCTGCACGACACTTGATACGGCTCCTCACGTGATCGGATCTCGGCGAATAGCGGCGAGGGCGGCACGCGGCACGTGGAATCAAACGCGCAACTCTGGCTCCCGTAGGGAGTCTATACAGGAACTCTACGTGGGCCACGCGAAGCGGTATTCGCACTCATATTCACCGTGATAGCACTTCACCTCAGCTTGCAGGTTGGTAGGCGGAGACGCGACGTATTGCGCAGAGTGGTTTGTCTTTACGCTCTCCAGAACCTTTTCACTCGTGGTCGTAGAGCAATCTTTCAGGATATTCAGATATTTACGACACTTGAAGCACCTTGGTTCTTCAGTCTTGACAGCCACCTTGGTCGAGTCGATTTCTTTCGGATTCGTCTCTACCGCTGCCGTTGCTGACACGAACCTTGCTCCACCTTCATTTGGTTCGCAGCCGGCTCCATGGGAAATTTGGAAGGCGGCATCGCCTGACTCCAGATTCTTAACTGCCTCCAGAAGGTCCAAAGACAATGCGAAAGTCGCTGCTTGAAGCCACAGGATTTCAGCGTGTTACACGTTCCGAAGTCCCGCATTATGAGATCGCGCTTTTGTGAACTCATTTCCTTGACGTCTCGTTTCGAGCAGAGGAAGCTGTTATTGAAACAAAAAATCAACGACATACTCACGCGGTTTCTGTGTCCCCCGAACCATCCTCTCGCAGGGTGCCAGGGAGTTACTGTCAACATCGGGGAACACCTTCTGTAGTTCTGCCCATTTTGACCAGGTTTCCAGTCGCTTCCCGGTCGCTCGATGCCACTTGAGAGCCGTCCCGCTCACCTTCGATGACGCAACAACGAACGTTATTCCATCGCTGCAACCAGCCTGCGCCACTACCATGTTGACATATGATACCCAGGTCCGCCCAATTTCACTCATGGCGCCCGCTGCCGACGACGAGGCAGAGAATCTTTTAATCATTGATCGACTCGCTCCGGCTTTGGGCCCATCTCGACTTCGCTGTTTACAGTTTTAGACAGAGTATACACTCGTCGACACGCGATGTTCAATTAAAATTTTTATAAACATCTGCAAGTCGGAGGAAGCTGTTTTCGATCGTTCCCCGCAATAGTTTTTTTTTTTTTTTTTTTCGCGTGTCCTTGTACACATTATATTTCATTGCTGTGGATGACACAAAACGCCAAAAAACATTCTCCGTGTGCTACATCTAGAACGACAGAAACCTAAAGAGGAAATTAAATTGCTGTAAACTGATATAATATTTTGAGCACTCACTTCCGATTTTTAACAGTGATGCGTTCAGGGCCGCTCTTCTCGGTGGCGCCTCGCTGGCGGATGCCGTAATGCGGGGCAAGAAACGTCCCCAAATGTGTTGAAAAACGCCGTCCGCGGCACACAAGAGCCCAAGGCGCCCCCTTAAATGGATACCCAGCACTTTGGAGCACCCATGCTGCGCTCCCAACGCGGAAGCGGCACCCCGAAGAGCACTTTCGCCAACGTTTCTAACCACTCAGATTACCCGCGGTACCTGACGCTCACTTACCTAATTGAGCTACAACATTAAACAAAGTGGCGTCACCCACGATAAAACGGTCTGTACACGAGAATAAAATATGGTATATTTTATGCAAACAATGCCGCTGCTGTTGATATCTGAATTAATTTGGTGTTCTCTGGCGCAGCAGAGACGGTGGCCATAGTGCGCCAAGAACAAGGTGTGCTTATATGACGATGTTCGAAAATCCTTCAGTAACTATTGCTCACTTCTGGTTACACATGACAGTTTTTAAGTTCGTTGTAAAAAATTATTGATTTTTAAGAATTTGAAAACTTGGGCCTATGAAACTAAAGGTTCATCACCAATTAAAAGTGTAATATGAAATGGTATGATGTTTATTAAAAAAGATGGGAAAGAAAGTTGCGACGTTGCTCATGAAACTGTGGACCAACTAGTCCCTGTCATTCAAGTGGGTGATTTTGTCATCGTTAGGAAAGGCATCCATGGAACACACACAAAGGTTTCCGGGCCCTACCAAGTGACGAAAACAGCTACCACGCAAGGTATCCTAAAAGTCATATGGTATACCACTTCAACAAATGTCACTGAATGCGCCACCATCGGAAATGTGTTTCCATATCATGCCAGGAGGAATGAGTAAAAAAGGTCGGTATAATGTGACAGCTAGATGATGGACATAGAAGAAGAGGAAACCAGGCAGAGCAGGGGTAGAAAAAGAAGAGGAGGGGGGATTCTACAAATGGCGGATCGAGTAAAGAGCTATTTCGTAACCTATCTCGAATTGTATTTTTAGAACGCTACATTAATGTGATGTGTCACGCTAGTGGTTTTACTATTTCAGCTGATTGCCTGTGTATAATCTATCTTCACTCTGCTTTGTTGCTTGTGTTTTGTTTACATCGATGGTGCACTTGCCTGGCTTGTGCGATCCTGTGATTGCGGCTTCCAGAGTGTGTATGGTTCTGCTTTGCTGCTTTGTTGTTGCATATGACACTCTTATCTTATCTGCCACGGCTGAACGGTTGTGGGGTAGAGGCTCCGTCAGACACTTGTGCCTTTATCTCTGCCCCCCATGCGGAAAAATATCCGCAAAACAAATACAGAAAAAAATATTTTGGCCAGTCCACGGTGCGTGCCGCCACCTATTGGTTGAACTAACGCCTTGTTCAAGATGGCTGCCGTGGGACCGCAGCCTTAATGATCTCGAAAATACTGCGGTAAACAGCATTAAACATTTTTGCAGATGTTGAGGAACATTATGTTACAGTATCTGTTTCGATAGGTGTTTTGCCCAGTGCATTGCGTCGCATTTTGATGGAGAAATAATGCTTCGTGCTCGGCTTGTGTTGTTTTAGCCTTTATAAAAAAGGTTTGTTCGGTTTTATGTAGGCATAATTTACATACTAAGAAACGAGGTGCAGTTTTGTTTGTTTATTGAGTGTTTTTTTTACCGCTAAACCGTGTACAGCGTCATAACTTGTAGCTAACACAACGGCAGCTGTTAGTCATTGATTTCTTTCTTTTGTAAACGCCAAAAACCAGATACATGGCCTTAGCGCAGGTAGATAACTTGCGTGTCACACTATTATTGCTATGAGGGAGGGTATTTTCCACTCTTTCCGGTGTTTCGGTATTGCGTTCCTCACATCTTACACAATGCACTAGATAGCGTAAGGAAAACAATTTTTCCCTTCATATTACTCTGATACTACTACTTAATCTTACTATATGCTAAAAAATTTTTTTTTTTTCAGACGTATCTCTTAAAGTTATAGCTAAATTTCCAATTAGTTTAAACTAACTCGCAAATAATCACGTTATATCATACCATGCATTTCGCTGCGGCCGACGAACTTATGACTCGACGCGACTCGACAACTCGACTTGGTCGTCTTTTTCGCCTCCCGCCGTAGACCCTGGCAAGTTTCTTGGCCCTATTTTTTACAGACGGGGAGCTACGCTTTGTAATTTTACAAGAAGAAAACCGAGATGTGAAATAAACCTTTGACAAAAAGTTTAGATTGCTACGTGCAGGCGTCGAATTTATCGTCCATTTCCGATTGAGCCTGGTGACTTGGGACGCCCTATATATTGGGTTTACCTCACAAAAATACCCATGGCTATTAGCGTTCCCCAATAGGCGTGG
>JABSTQ010005749.1:0-46019 GCA_013358835.2 Ixodes persulcatus
CTCTCAACGCACCTTTCCATTTCATATCAACGGGCACAAAATGCCGAATCGCTGGACTGTGCTTCTAGGAAATATTAGACGCGCGCGCGGCGTCTAATTTTTTCCAGATGAGAGCTACTGCGCAAGCTCAGAACGCGCTCGATATTCTGGTAGACAAACATGGCGGCATGCAGAAGGCGACATCACTAACGACCCTAGATAACACGCTTCTGGCAACATGTTCTTTATAGGTACCGGACTCGGTAGATACACCTGGCCTCGGCGAACGCCTCAGAAATAGATACACTGTGCGCTATCTTCGGACTGCACACACATTTAGATCTGCAGCACGCGACCGCAGCCCAGTAAACATTGCACAACGCCCGTCGTCTATGCAAGCGGAATGACAAGATAAGGAGCTGCGACGACTCTGTCCGCACGCGTAGTGATAAGCAGCTTGTTTACCCTACCTGTTTACAAGATTAAGGGTGGGACTACAATTTTTGCACAATGCGCGACAAAGTTAGTGCGAACACGACATCGACACTTGAATCTCGCTAGTGCTGATTTTACTGTGCCACCTGAAGAAAATTGCAAGTTTAGCGATTGTTCATAGTTGCGTGAAGTATTTCCTACAGGATTTGTATGGTGAGTGAAAACGATGTATTTCGCGTGTGGAATGACTATCGTTTTAATATAATAAAGCGTATCTTAAATGCACGTACAATTATCGTAATTCTTCGCATAAAGTGAAAAATTAGTAACGCTCCGTGAAAAGCCGAAATGTTTTTCCTACAGCTCTTGAGGTGGAAACGAGCACGGCTTGCGATGACGTCACATCAGCTGCCATTGTGGTTATCTTACTGCTAAGCGCGTTCCTTCTGCAGCGTACATTTAGCATCATCAAATTTGTTTCTTCGCAAGAAGAAGTAGGAATGAGTAACAACAAGGCGACATGAGACACATTTAGAACCCGCGTACGCACATTCCCCTGCACTAATCAATTTAATATCAAACTTTTGCGTGCGCAAAATAAAATCAAAACATATCTACGACAAGTGCTTGTGCTATCTGTTGTGCTAGCTGTACCCACATGCACTGAGTTTGAGTGGCGCCTACCGCAAAAGGGGTCATGCCAAGGACACCAGTCGGGACTAGGCTTTGGCTACGTTCTGAAAACGGATTCGCGTCTTCTTTCCCGCAGAACACGTGGATCGAAGTTAAATCACCGCAATGTACGGAAAGCGTACAAAAATCACAAAGCACAAAAAAAAAGAAATAAACATCAGCGTCGGTTTTAGTTATAAACACAAACTTCGCAAAAAGAAAAGAAAGAAAAACAAAATCAGCAACTTTTAAATAATTCTTATGGCCTTCGAATCTGTTTTACGGGAAATTAGCTCATAGAGATTTTTAGCATGTGGACGTCGATTTCAAAAAAGCAGTTACCCATATTCTATTTTACGCATGGATGGACAGCTTTTCTTTTTTGTAGCGGTCGCCATGTTGTATCTTGCCTTCGTTGGATCGAACAAAAAAAAATAAGTCTTCTTAAAACTACAGCAATATCCCATTAAATGAAGAGAGTGTTGGTAACAGTGGCTGGTAACAGAAATGTTCGTCATCCCTCGTCCTGATTTTGTTTTATTCTTTCTGTTGCCATACAGCAAATAGCGGGAAAAAAAATCAAACTGCTGAGAGGTCCCGGGTTCGATACCCGGACCAGGCAGATGTTTTCGGTCGCGCACCAGTCACCTGTAGCTGTATTTGGAGATTTGTGTTGTCATTTGTTTCCCTTCTCTATTGATTATTATCGCCATTAGCTCGCTTGCAACCTTGCATGAATTGCATCTTAATCCTGCTGATTGGAACCCCATATTACGGCTCCTCCTGAAAGAGAGCTCTATGTATGCCATAGTGGGCGACGGATCTAGGCCAACTTGTCGAAAGCGAACTCGTCGACGGCCACTCGTCGACGGCCAACTCGTCGACGGCCAACTCGTCGACGGCCCATTCGTCGAATAGGCCAATGTAGAAGTTTTGGGCTAGTGGCATTTCATAATTAAAAATTAAAACCAGCGCCAGTTGCACGGACAAGAACAGAAGGCAGACGAACAAGGCGCTCTTTTCAGCGCTTTGTTCTTCTACCTTCTTATTCTTGTCCGTGTGCTTGCGCTGTTTTAATTTAAATCACGAATTAGCCAATCTGTCATAAGGCAAACTCGTCGATGAATAACTCGTCGAAGGGGTCAAACTGGTCGCCGCTTTTTCAAAGCTAAATATATGAATTTTGTCCTCAATTTAAAGCAGGTACTGGCCTATAGAAACCGTAATATCGCCGCAGGGTTACTGACCTCCAATCTGCTCTTGCTTGTCCAAGATAACTTGCCGCTTTCGCCGCTTCATTCACGGTGCTGTGCGGGATGGTCTCAACGTCCCGCGGGAATTTCTGTGGCGCCTGTTAGCCTATAAGGCCCACGCTTTCACGCCACTTCGCTGTGACAGTCTGCGGCTGCTTATTGCAAAAATGTTAACCCACTGGCTGACCCCGTACACGCAACTTCGCGGAGACAGTCTGCAGCGACTCATTACAAAAATGTAATAAGAAAAGGAACAAAAGGACGATCCGAGACGACAAACTTCTCAACTTGTCTTAAGGTTCTGTCCTCTCCTCTCTAGCCCTCCTGTATTTTTTTTTTTTTTGTCTTGGAATCTAAGAGGGGCGCTATCCCTTGTCAGCCAACTAAAATTTGGTCAAGAGATTACGAGAACAACGAACTTTTAGCTAGTACCGTCATTCAACCTATTCGACGAGTTGCCCTCGACTAATTGCCCTAGTACGAATCGGCCTATCCGACGAATTGGCCCGTCTATAGTTGGACCTCGACGAGTTGGCCGTTGACGAGTTGGCTTTCGACGAGTTGGCCTGATTCCGTCGGCGACAGCTTAAGAAAGGCAATGTGTGGGTCCGTATATTCCCACGTGTTGCTTGGTGATTGGTCCTTGCACATTCTTATTGGCCGATCCCGGAACCCGATTGGCTGCGGAGCCATGTTAAGATGCTGGTGGACTCGCCACGCCCCGCGGGTTTCTCTTGCTCTCAGTGACAATATATGAGAAACGGCTCGTCAGTACGGTTGTCGTCGCTGCCGACACATTACTCGCCGGTTGGGCGAGGCGATATCTGCCGACTGTGTCCCGACGCTCGTCATTCTTCGCGGCGTCGCTCTATGGGGAGTCGAGAGGACGCCGAGGTCTTCTCGTCTGCAGCAGCGCTGCACGCGTAATGTCGACGTGTCCGATTGAGGGGGTGTCCCCCCTTAATCGACGCAGCAAAGAAACGCGATACATTCTTGCTCGCTCAAAACAGAGAATTGGAAACTAAAGAGTACACGCGCTGAGAGTCGGCGCTTCTACTGTTTTGTTCCTTATTCTTTGGTTTAATTATTTGTAAGCTAGTTACGTGTTTTTTGTTTGTTTTTTTTTTTTTGACTACGCGATCCGATTCGCTTACATTGCCACCTTGGTTCACTGAGGGCGATTTAGGTACGTTTTTGGTGCTTCTTTACGAGGGCAATTATTATATACTCTTAGAAATAACAAAGAACTGTCTTCAGTGGTGTAGTCAGGAACTTTTTCCGGCGGAAAATCGGGGGGTAATAATGTATAAATTCATAATTAATTATCGGGTCGGCTGCATTTTTTTTTTTATATTTGCGGGGCGGGAGGAAAACTTTTAATCCATAACCCCCCCCCCCCCCCCCCCCCCCCCCCCCCCTTTCCCCGGCTACGCTACTGTGTCCAACGTTGTAAATGTCATTTGCCCTATTGTCGCTGTTCTGGAATTTCGCGCAAATCTCAAGTGTAAAGCGCATGAAAACCGCGCACGCCACGGCGCTCGCTCTATTCATAGTAGCGAAGACTCGTTACCAGACATGTACACGTTACACAGCAAAAGTAACTAAATACAGTTGCTTGTTACTCGCTAAAAAGTAACTAAATACGTTACTCGTTACCGATTCTCAAAAGGAACGCGTTAGTTTACCTCAAAGGTACAAGTTATTTTTCTCGTTTATTTGACGACCAAATGCACAACTGATTCTGTTTTATGGTTTATTGTTTCTTTTTAGTAGTCGTCGCACTTAAGCAGTAGCTGCCTTTCGAAGTGCAAATCACCTGCAGCTTAGCCCCAACAAGAGATTTGTGATCCGCTTCGGTGCCAGGAAGTGTGTGACCCCACCGAAGTACACACTCATTGGAGCAAGCTTGGTGCCCTGCAAGTCTCTCTCCATTCTTGGCGTGTTCACCTCTACAATGAATTTTTCTGCTCATGTCTCCTGTGTGGTTGCCAAGGCTCGGCGTATGCTGGGCTTCGTTGCATGGGTGACGAGGCCCTGTGAGCCGGCTTCATTGCGTACATTGTACACGGCGATGGTGCTCCGATCTCTTGAGTACACACAGCAGCATTTGATTGAGCGGATCAAAAGCGTCCAGCGGAGTGCGTCCAGAACAATATGCTCAGGGCACTTGGACATGTCTCTGGACTGGACACCAGCTCCTGTGACCGGCTCAAGGCGCTTGGGTGGCGCCCGCTCCAACATAGGCGCCAAGTGTTCCGTGTGCGTTTCGCCTGCCGCTTGTTGGACGGTTCCCTGTCGGGCACCTACCTCTCGACAGTTGCTCGAATTGGCAAGAGAACTGGACAACCTGACGAGCTGAGGGGGAGAACATTGCGCCACAGCTCCTCACTGCTCCCAGCTGCTATAAGATACTTTTTGAAACTTCCCCTTACTGTGCGCAGCCACCTGCCGTGAAACGGGCAGGGTAGCGAGAGCTGGTCAGTGTGTATGGGATGCAGCTGGCATCCTCGTCATAATGCGTTACTTGTTTCCCACCTTCCTTTTTTTCCTTTGTATGAACTGTCTGTATTGTGTATATTGTGTACATATATATGTCTGTTTTTTTGTTTTTTTTTTCAGATGTGGTGGCGGGCTGGCAGCCGCTCTGCGTAAGGGTGTTTCACCTGCCTGCCTAGCCCCGCACACCACCACATGTGTCCATTCCAGTATGTGTAAATAAAATTATTATTATTATTATCATTATCATTATCATTATCATTATCATCATCATCATCATCATCATCATCATCATCATCATTATTATTATTATTATTATTATTATTATTATTATTATTATTAATATTATTATTATTATTATTATTATTCACCGGTTACGTTTCCCCGCATCCTTGAGAATACATCTCCGGCGGCGCTGAAGAGTCGCACGAAGGAACGGCAGTGTTGTGCTTCAGCGAGAGCTGGTGAATCTGGAATTCCCCTCTCTCTTTTGTTCTCTCTGCTTCTAATGTTCGAGGTTCACAAAGGGTTCTGCGCCTTCCTGCGTTGGCAACCTCCGTGTTTAGATTCGGTCTGTACACGATTCTAGAAGGTTCAAGCAACGATCCTTATCGTGTTCTCTGGGTCAAGGACATTCCTAGCTCTACACTCTGAAGAAAGCCCGTGCGTCTACTTTCCCGCATAACATTCGGAGATCCAATCACCACAACCTACGGAGGCAGCTCAGCGAATGAGGATGCCGAAACATCTGTTCAGACGAAAAAACGCGGTCTGAGTTGTGACATTAAGCAATGCAAGCGTGACGTTTTTCATTGCTTAATGTCACAACTGAGACTGCGTTTTGTGGTCTGAACATATGTTTCGGCATCGTCATTGGCTGAGCTGTCTCCGTAAGTTGCGGTGGTTGCGGGAAAGAAGACGCACGGGCTTTTTTATAGTGATAAAGTTCGACTGACGTGTTCAGCGATAAACCTTGCTACACTGTCACACTGTTCAGTTATTTTTCGGGGGGAGGGGGGGGGGGGGGGGGGATCGGTGGCCGAGTGGGCTAGCGCACACCAGCTCGGAGCACGTGGAGCGGAAGCTCGCGCTGCAGAACCCAGGATCCTGGGCTCAATCCCCACCCCCGCCCGTTTCGATCTGGATGAGCATCGTACCGGCGTGCGGTCGTGTACCACTACTGCGTGATGTACGTTAAAGACCCAAGGTTAGCGGTTGTACTGCGCTGGCTAAATTGCTCATCTACAGCTGGGAGACTCGTTGCCCGTTGAGGGAGAAATGAAGTTCTAGGCTGTATAAACATGCACACAACCCAATTTTTTTGGTTTTGTTTTTTGGGTTGCTCATCTGCCTTTGTTGCGATAGACGCATACTCAGGTTAGAATTAATACGAGACTATTCAAACGTTGTCGTACACGTTACTTCTCAAAAGTAATGAAATACCGTCACTCGTTACTTGGCCTTAAATGTACCTAAATACGTTACTCGTTCCTTTTGTAAAAACAAAGGCAACGAAATAGATAACTCGTTGCCGAAAGAATTAACGAGGTTGAAGTAACTCATTACTAGTAACGCGTTACGTAAACGTCTGCTCGTTACTCGGTCAAAACATTCACTAACTCGTTTTTGTTCGCAATAAAGTACCGGAGTCGTTATGCTTAAGAATAAAAAAGAAAACTAAGCAACGAGTTACAAGTAAAACTTGTAACGCGACACATACAAGACTGGCGCGAATGAAATCGGCCTTCGCTCGCGGCTGAGCGCTTCTTCATTAAGGCCCGTGAGCAGCCATCTCGCAGCCTACGTGACCCTGGGACGCCTGCAAGCGTCAATCGGCGCGCGGAAAGGCGCTCCCTTTTTTTTAGCCTCCTGACTCCTCCGGCTCGGAATGTTTCGCCGCTGTTGCATCACCCTGCCGATGGAAATGGTGAACCAAATGCTTCAGAAAAAAGATTAAAAAAAAAGAAAGGAAGTGAAGGCGTTTCCTGAAAGTTGGCGCAATCCAGCTCCATTTCCAAACTATTTTTTTGTTTTTTTTACCAGGTTTTCAGTTTTCTTAATTTTTCGAGTTTTTTTTTTTTTCTAACGTTTTGCTAGCAATTGCAGAGAGATGCGGTCGATGAAATGTTGGAACTTCACGTCGATAAGCAATTGAAGCTACGAGCGACGGCCCAACAGAACCCTTAATATAGGAACAAATTCGGATCTCGAGCCCGGCACTTTCACTCTAGGGAACCACAGGAGTGCTTCCCAGATACCATGGAACTAGAAGGCGGGCCCTTTCCAACATTCGCAAGCGGAAATGACGTGCTGCGTCACTACCGAAATTTGGAGCTAGCGTGGGCCTCAATTCAGCAAGAGTCTGGCGCCTATTCACTTCACCGAATTCCAAATTAAGAGTACACGGAGAGCTGGTGAACAATCCAGTCCGGTTGTAACAACGACGCTTTGCGCTTTCACAAGAGAAAAAAGCTCTTTCGTTCTTTATATATATCTTTTTTTTTTTAAGAAGCACGCATAGCAAGAAGTTCGTCGAGGTTTCCAGAACCAGCTGTTGCTCAAGCTCACAGTAGTGTGACCTGCGGCAACAATAAACGCTTCCGTAACACTCGTGTGTTTGGTGTCATACTCTAAAAGTGTAAGGTAGAAATTGACGCCGCGAAAGTAAGGAATTACTTTTTTGTGGTAATGGGCACTTACTTTTACGGAAGGGTAATTGTAACTGTAGTTATTTACAAGTTAGCCTTGTGTAACTGTAAATATAATTCCTTACTTTTTTAGCAACGTGCACAAGTCTCTCTCTCTCTCGCTCTCTCTATACATATATATATATATATATATATTCACCTATAAATATATGTACCTACTTCACCTATATATATATAGGTGAAGTGAGGTAAATATAAAACAATGGACCGGGAAAAGTTAATAGGTCAAAGATGCGTACTGACGGAGTTACTAATACGAAGTCTACTTACGACTATTCAAGTGGGGACCGCTCTTCATCAGCTATATATATATATATATATATATATATATACAAAGGTAAGAAAACGTACTTAAAATCGTTGTGTGGCGTTTTCAAACATATAATTCATGGAGTCAACGTTTCGGTCTGAGGTAGACGTTCTCTAGGACTGCCCGTGATATTCATATCATTGGCGCTTTCATCATCGTACGTGGATGACTTTCATTTAAGGTGATGCAAACAATAAAAAAAAAAAAAAAAAACGTCTTAGTGTCTGCTACCCCGCGGTGTACGGAATGAGCCAACCATGGCTATTCGAAGCCACGTCCAATAAATGCAAACGTAAAAACAACAACAACAACAACACAATACCTGAAACCACGATTTGCGCTGGGACAGTTAACAAGCGAATAGTCATGTCAATTCTTTTTTTTTTCCAGATTATGCCATTAAATAGTTGCGTAAAACGTTTACCCCCGTGCGCTCATTTCCAATATTGTTTTCTCTTAGTTTTGAATTGTCGGCGTAGTGATATACTTGCGCGTCATGATATATTTTATGCTGTGTTTTGTTTAAAAAAAGCTTTTTGTGATTTTAGTTTGCGCCCCCCTTCGACAGTTGGCCGCCAAAGAGCATGTGACACGGAACTCGCCAAGGCAATCCATTTCATGTGGCAAAAGGGGTGCACATTTGTAACACTGAGACTGCGTGATGCTTGTTGCGCGACGCCTTTTGCTCTTATTATTATTTTAAAGTGATAGAAGGAGGGCGAATGACTGATGTTTTGAGTGCATCGTGGTGCAGTACATGACTATATTGTGCACAGTATTGAAATTAACGTTCTCATGTGCGGGTAAATGCCTTGTCTGCTACGGAAGGTTTTTTTTTTTTACGCTTATTATATCCGTTTGCACTAAAGAAAAAAAAAAGTTCCTCAAAGCCTACGCACTATACAAATTCAACATTTCAAAAATATTTAGTCATAATTTGCGCCACAGCATGAACTGAAATTGAACAGGCGATTCTTTTCAGTATCGGACATATAAGGCCAATCGGCTTCTCGCAAGCCTTTTATGCCACTGAAAACTTCTCCTGTAAAGAAAACCAAATTGCAAACCAAAATACTTATGTATGTGTGGAACTCTTCCTCCATAACAGGAAGCTGCGTGTGACGATGACTTGGGGGACATGCCAGGCTCTCCTTTCATTTGTGCAAAAGGTATAGTTGCAAATGATACTAGCAGACAGGTAGGCATTGCTAAATTATGACACATTTCATTCAGGAGGGAGCTTTCTGACTGCTAAGTCGTTCACGATATGCATCGACAGCCAGCCAGTGGTCCATACGTACAGCCCGTGCCAGGCCTTCAAGCTGGTGTTCTTTGCTCACTTTGCCTTCAAAATCGTTTACTGCAAGGAGACAAGCCTGTGTTTGGAGTTCATGCAGAGGTAGGAATGAAAGTGTCTATTCATCATTTCGTAATTTACTGAGTCGCGATGAGGATTCACTCGGCACCTTTCGCGCTTTTGTGTCGTGAATAACTCCCAGTGGCAAACGACAAAGCGGCGTTCCAGCTGTTACAGGAGAGCCTTTATGAGGACCGTAATGCTCCTAAATTCAGATAAAAATAAATAATAAAATTAATAAAACAGGTAAAAATTTTCACTTTTGCCGATTTCGAATTATTGAATACCGATGGATTGAAATCGGCTGCTCCTTGATGCGTGCTGTCTTCAGCACGCAGCAGTTAGTGGAAGGGAAAAGCACTCTTTGAGAAGAGACAAGGGCGATCCTGACTGTCACCGCTTGACCCGTTACAATCACTGCACGCAACTCGGTAACCAAGTCCCAGGCCAGTCCTACTCAATAAACATGTTGATATATGTTAGTATGTTAAGTGTCATTACAAAACGCGACCACAAATATCTGTTTTGCGCTGTTTATGAGCTTTGTAGGTTATTGTGATCGTGTGCATCTCCTAAAAATGGCTCAACCTTTTAGATGCCCGGTCAGAAAGACATACAACCCTGTGCCTTTTTGTCTGGTGCTGTTTTGTGGCAGCCTTGCACACAACAGGGGAATTCATCCATTGAAAACCGTGAGCAGACACCCAATAAAAAGTCTCGTGCTAACGCGGAAACTCCCAAACGCCGGACATACAACGCACGCTGAAACGGCCGTAGTACTAGGGAGAACCACAGGTATCAGAATGCACCGCGGCAGCGGTGGTGTCGCGCAACTCCTGGTGAGATCGGTCTATTTGAGGGAGGCTTATTGGAGATGGAGAGTAGGCGCCGTGTAACCAAACTTTTGGGTTGCTCATCAAAAGAGCCCTAAGCGGTCGAAATTAATGTGCACAGTCCTCCACTCCGGCGTGCCAGATGCCCGTCATTGGTTGGCACGTAAGAACCCAAAATTTGACTTTTTTTTTTCTTGCTCCAGGGCCATCGCTGCAGTGAACCCAGGAAAAGGCACGAAGGTTCAACAAACGAAATCCAAACAACATTGCTTGACGCCCAAGGTCGCAGCATCTGGTGATAGCGTTGCATGATTATGACTTCTAAACATTCAAAACATGAAGACACATGTGCCTTGCAGGCGTCCTACCGGCTTATTATTTGCTTTCTTGTTTTCTTTTAATAAAGGTTTTAATATTCCATTGCAATTTATCTGAGTACAAACATTCTTCTGCAAAGAATATGTGATTAATGCAGGTATAATACGAAACAAGGATGGACAAAAAAAGAAGACGTAACACAGCCCAGCGTGAGAGAAGCGTTAAAACAATGGCAAACTAAAAAACAACCCTGCGCCGTGTCTCTTCTCCCCTGTTACTTGGCCCTCGTTGTTTGGTGCGCTGCGCCAAACAAGCAAAATTAAACTCTCACAACCATCGGTTCCCTGATACGTGGTTGCCATTTTAGCTTACTAACCGGCGCGATAAAGTACAGTTATTACAATTATTCTTAAATGTGGCAGATTTGATATTTGACGGTGGAACAAGGCGTCAGCAAACGATGACCTTTTTGCTAATATATTACTACGCGACAGTTGTGTACATAGGCATCTAGGTAGTAAAGCGTGCATACTATAAAAGGTAATAAAATACATCCAATTACATTTGCTACAATGCAAGCTTCAGTAGCTTTGAGGCTTAGTAACACAGCTGTCGCGTTGCAATATATCAGCAGTGAGTTGGGCTTTCACAGTCATTGATTTCACGAAACTTGTAATTTTATAGGAATTATCACCCCTCGTATTTCTCTGTACCTGATTTGATGGAACTTCTTATTTTACATAAACTGTCTGTGCTGTTATTTTTCTGGGATTGGTTTAACAGAACTTGTAATTTTAGAGAAATCTTCTGTGCTAAGATTTGATTATACATGATGATTGAAACCTGAGACTGTGGTTTGAAAAACGGAAACTCGTGAGGGGAGGAAGAGAAAGAGACTGACAACGACTCCGTTTTGAGACGTTGTCTGTCCCTTTTTCTTCCTCCTTCACGAGTTTCCGTTTTTCAAACCCGTCTCAGGTTTCAATCATCAAGTATAACTTACACCAGCTCGCCTGCACTTTAACCGTTTTTTTTCTAAGATTTGAGTTGTGTAAAAAAACAAATTTTCTGGCAGCTGGCCTGCCAGAAAATTTCTGTAAAGCTCTGTTCTCTGTTTTTGATTTTTCTGTTTTTTAACATACTTTTTCTGTTTCTCACTAACAGATAATTTCTGTAAAATCACAAGTTCCGTGAAAGGAGTTTCACAGACCTTGTAATTTTACAAAAATTATCTGTTAGTTAGGAACAGAAAAAGTATGTTAAATAACAGAAAAATCAAAAACAGAGAACAGAGCTTTACAGAAATTTTCTGGCAGGCCAGCTGCCAGACAATTTTTTTTTTTTTTTTTTACATAACTTTTTGTTTTACAGTGATGTTTAACCTCACCAAGATAACGATTTGAAGCAGTTTTTTTTTTTCGTCTCTCTAAGAGAGACAAGGCTAATGAAAGCTACGCAAGACTAAGCGTCCGCTTTATCATCAGAGAGTTTTAGGGAACCGTTTTTGCACATCTGATACGGTACGATGGGCCCTCCGGTACGAAGTGCGCATGCGCTTGTCTTCCGCGATCTTACCGTAATGAGCTGCTCGAACCGTAAGGCACGACCGGCACGACCAATGGCCGACATGGACGGTCTCGCTTGGTTAGCAAAACGGCTATTTCGCTGGCGGAGAGAGCGTGCCGTGGCTTCAAACAGGAATAAAATAACTCGTGGTAGTACCTAGCAGGAGTGCCATATGTGACAGCAAGTGCAGAAAGTTGGAATCAGCAAATAAAAAAAGAGAATACAGATCGAAACGCAATAAGACATCCTCGATAGAAATAAATGAATGTTTACCAGCAGTGAAAGTCGTCTGCTCAGTGGCGCAGTGGGTTAGAGCGTCCATTTCGTGAGTTCGTAGGGGTGCGGTGGTGGAGAGTGCGAATCCTGCTGTCGAATCCACCTTTTTTTTCATATTTATGTTTGTTTTTATATTTAAGTTTTTTTTTATATTTTAAGTTTTTTTTTAAGTTTAAGCTTTTATATTTTAAGTTGAAGTTTTTATATTTTTAAGTTTTTATTTTTCAGTTAAGTTTTTATATTTTTAAGTTTTTTATATTTTAAGTTTTTTATATTTTTAAGTTTTTTATATTTTTAAGTTTTTATATTTTTAAGTTTTTTATATTTTTAAGTTTTTTTTTTATATATATATATATATTTTTTTTTTTCATACAAACGTTGGGATGTGCATTTCGAGCTCTTATCACCCGTTTTTACAGCTGCTTTATGACTGAGGGTTATCTGTAGTGTCAACAGAGTGAGCCACAGCCTTCTGGATCAAGGATCTGGATACTTTTTAGTTTAAAAATGTTGCATAAATTAAAAATTTGTGTTCTAATGCTAATCACATATAAAACGAGCCCTTTAAATATTGGGTGATAGTTTTAATAAATGCACAGCAGTAAAGTTACAGGTTTTCCTTTATTAATTTTTTTTTTTTCGTCGTAGTACCGTACACGGCACAACGATCGGTTCGCGGGCGTCCGACCGTGATCGTCTGCTATCTTTACCGTAAGAGAGCAACATGAGCGCCGTATCTACCTCCGTCCCTCCGCCTCCTCCTCGCAAGCGGGTTTCAGCGGAAGATGATATCTTCCTACTTCGGGAGGTGTTAGGCCCTAATCATTTTTTTACTCCGGCCCTTTGGAATGACGTCCTTAAAGGCTTGAACGCGGCGTCGAAAAAGAACTTCTTGTTGCGAGGAGCGAAGGAACGGACTGACCTCCTCGTAACTTTGTACAAGAAAAATGACCGCCTTAACTTGCGAACGCGAGTATATTTTTGTCATTTTTGTATTTTCTTCGCGATTTAATATTCCTAGTTTTATTTGTCCATAACTTTCTTAATACTCGACCCTGCAGTGGGCCTCGAGGGAAAGACACAGGATCGCTGGCAGACGACTTCGAATGTTGATGATAAGCGCGCGCGAGAGTGTTCTTATTTGTGTGTCAAATCGAGTTTGCTGTTGGCGACTTTTCAGCATATCAGGACGTGGTTGAAGTAAACATCATATTTGGTTGATGTAAAACACCAAAGCTTGCCCACTGAGAACGTATGACTTACAAAACAAGTATTTTATTTCCCGAGGATATGAATCGGGTAAACTAAAAAAAAAAAAAAAATACGGTGGCAAACGAGCCCGACACCCAGATTCAGCCGTTGGTTGTCAACGTCTCCGGGATGCGCAGCGCCGATCGCAGATGAAGCAGATCCTCCTTTGTGAACCTGAACAGCCGTCCTCCTCGTCCATCGACGCTAAGTTGAACGTCCCATGCCTTGCCGCCAACAAGCACCTTCTCTTAGTGCGCAGACAGTCGTACAAAAGAACGTTTTGTAAATTGTTTTCTCCGAATAGAGCCAACTCCAAGTCATCGTCAAAAAGATCGAGCGTCTTTGTTGTCGGAAAGCTCGTCTGCTTCTTTAGCAGACGAACATTTTAGAACTTCGCAGCGCCAGTGGCGACACGCCACGGAGCGCCAGGTTTTGTATTACGGAAGCGCATTCATTCCAGTAAAAAAACGAGACGAACTATAAGTAGGTATACATTGTTTTAGGTTCTCTATATTTATAGGATGCGATTTTTATTTACTTCAGTTTCTGCGATTTGTACAAACAGACGCAAATTTGCTTTTCTCGATGAGGCCGATGCAGGTTTTCGTTGCCAGGGGGCGCGACCTGTACCGATCGTCTGCTCTCGTCTGCAAATACGGTTCCCCCAAAGCCGTTTCGAGGCACACGATCGGTCGACTCGCCCGATCCAAGGTATCGATCGTTTTTGTTTATCGATCGTATTTTGTTTTGGTTCCCTAAAACTCTCTGTGTATGGCGATTACCCTTCGTTGGCGGGAAGTCTTCCTTGACGTCGCATTAAAGGTGGGTTTTCGCGTATATAGAAGCGACAACCTGGCAAGTCATCAATATACTCGATAACGACCCCATCCATAAACATGCGGGGAGAAAAGCTCACACATTTCTCCGATGGTGCAGTTTAGCACGCTTATATTTCGCCTAATCTGGTTGAACGTCGCTCTTATTCAGACATGTTTTTATGGGGTTTCATATTTTATAGTTATGCATAAACATGCCAAGATAAAGCTTCGGCTTCTCCTCGCAGAGCTTAGTTTTACCTACCAATACTTCGCATGATCTGGTTTAATCTCGATTTTATTTCTAAATGTTTGCCGTTTAATATTTCAAGCTGTTAAATCTTCGGCTTTGGTAAACTTGCAATAGCGTGTTTTTCTTTTACTGCTTATCAAGCTTGTTTAAAGGCGCCTTATGTGTTTCTCCGACCCAAGTAGATAAAATCTCATGTGCGAATAGTTGTTGTATGTACGTTAAAAAACCATGATGTATTTGTTACCTCTCTGCACATTGTGACGACGAAAACAACGAGCTGGGCAGTTGCGCCTCAGTATCGCGTGCCAGTTCCCGCGCGCACGGCCCGGCTTCCAAATAAATTGACGCGTCTTCGTCATCTGCTGTTGGCCACACACTCTTAAAAAAAAGCTAGTAAAACGCTAGTAACTGCAGCAGTTACTACCCCTTTCTGACCGTTACTACCTTTCCCTAACTATTTACTACCTCAAACGCGCGATAAGTAGTAAAAAGTTAGCAAATGCAGCCGTTACTACCCTTTTCTGACCGTTACTACCTTTTTACTAGCTATTTACTACCGCAAAGGCGCAGAGAAGATGGCGGCGCTTGCTTCATACCCGATTGCCAGCGTTAGCGACGTACTTGCTGTTTCGGATCGCAGGGGGAGGTATCCACACGCAATGGTAGCGTCAAATACTGTTTGAGGGGGCATGTTTAAGGGTTGGAGCTGACTTTATAACGATCGCAGCCTCCGTACCAGCCCGACGTGGAAGCCAGCGCTGCAGCGAGCGCAGCAGCCATGGTTGATGCAATGGCCATGCGGCTTACTTACCTTCCTTCTCGTTTGCATTCGTTTGTGAGCGTTTATATTTTCATTTTGGTTTTAACTGGGATGAAAATAGCCACGTAGCACATACTAAAAACGTTTCCCAAAACAAATAAAAAAGTTCATTCGTTTTTTATATTTTTTTATTTCTGTATTTCTTAAAACTAATGTTTTTCTTTCACAAGAGACGCTTGGCAACATTGTACGACAAGTAAGTTGGGGAAAGTTGGGGCCAGTCGGTGTTCACAAGACGCTAATTTCTCCGATGTCAACCTGCCGTTTTTGCCTTGTGTCTTGTGCAGTTCTCGTGTTCTCGTGTTGGAGTGCATAGTTACGTTCGTGCGCTCGACGGGGCGAGTGTGTGCGTGAACCTGGACTGATCTGAGGATAGTTCTAACGAGCCGGTACCGCTGTCACTGGATTGGGTTTCGTCGTCCAAGAAGCTTTTCTCTGCCTCCTCCTACTTGACACTGAGAACTTCTTCACGGTTTGTGTGTGCTCGGTGGTTGAATGGTTCTGATTGAGCTGTCTTCGGTCGTGACAGTGCACTGTCACAACCGTTGATGTGCGTCTTAAATTGTGTATGTAGCTATAGGACTAATGGAAAAAAAAACTGCTTTGGCATTCTACGAGTCTTTCTGAATTTGCTTATATCTTCCCCAAAAACGCGAGCATTCGTCAGTGTACTACAAAAATTAAGATGCGAACGGCACGCGGTATTAATTTTGTATGCATTTTTGTAGCGCAGCATGCGAAAGGAATGCAGCTGCCGTCGTACTCCCCGTCAGTTACAACCTTTGTTCGCCGCGGGAGACGGCAAGAAAGCACTCTCTCGCCGACGGCGACCACGTTCGTTTTAAAAGCTGAACCGCATGCAATCGATTTAGCGAGCGACGAGACTATCGACGGAGACAGCGACGAGCGACGGCGATTTCTCACGGTCACCCGTCGCGTCGCTCGGTTTAGTTAATTTCTAGGAAATGTCGCTCATTGCCTTGGCCGCTTGTTCCCGTCGCTTTCATGCGGTTTGCCTCGTCGCGCAACTGACCTAGCGACTGCAAAGAACTGACGTGCTGATACACGACGACAAGTTTGCGCACTCAAATGGTCAGTATAAAAGACTTAAAGACAGTCAAGAAAGCTAGCAGGGAGGAAGTGGCCGAGTGGGCTAACGCGTCTCAGCTCGTAAGCTTGCAGGTGGGAACCTCCTGGGTTCGATTCCCACTGCCCCCGCCCTTAAGTTAGCGATTAGAGTGATCGTGTGTTTGTGTTGAATGCATTGTGTCGATTGTGTGCTAAAAATGTGGGTGTACATGTTAATATGTATCTACTTGCGAATGAGGAAGAATTGGAGAAAACTATACACCAACTCATGTTTACAAACAAACCGGAGCGCCCGGACCGCCCCTAGCGGACGCCACCGGCGCCGCGCATGCGCGATGGGGGTGTGGGCAAGAAACTCGCCGTCGCCCATAAACACACCATTGAAATGCGATGTTGTCGGCGTCAGTGTGAGTCCCCCTGCCCTTTTTCGCGTTCGAATTGTAGGTTCTACGTCTTCCAGGCGATGTCTGACTATCTTGAGCGGCGTCAGCGAAATTACCGAGGCTCGTTACACCGCAAAACTTCGCGTGAATAATGTGACATGTGGCGATTCATTCCGCGTGGACGCCGCAGAATGTACGCTAAAGCCTGATTCGCATGATGAGATTTCTCGGAATTTTCAGTCGCGACGCCGCTCGGGCCGCAAAAGCGTGAACCGTAGCTGAGATGGTCGACGTCGATACTGAAAATCGCAAGCAGAATCGGACCAACTGAATTAGGCATAACAAGTCGGTGAGGGTCACTGGTAACAATGTTCAACATCTCCTTGTATCTACTGTTTTCATCGAGCCTGCTTACCAACCTTCAAATTTAAGTCTTTTGAGGCCTGCACTTCTTATCGCAAGTACCGGGCCAACATTTGGTCTACGAACCGGCGTCGTCTAAGAGAGCAGACGACAAGCAGAAACGTTTGAAAGAGCAGACGACAGTTCGAACAATCAGGCGGCCGTTTGAACTTGAAGACGCACTGAACGTAGTCCGTAGATGGTCCGCACAACTTGACGGTTTTCTGGCGTTCATGTTGGAACAAAACAAATAAATCTGATGACCACAAGTATCCGTGAATTCAACCCAAAGTGCTTCCCGCCCAAGCAATCGTTGTCCGACGGCGTCTGCTTTTCCCTTTTCACGGCACATATCCTTATATTCTCCACATATTCTCGGACGAACCGAGCACGTGAAAACTGAGCTTCAAACCTTTCTCGACACTTTTGGTACGGCCCCAGGCGCGGCGTTTTGACGAGAAGGCCGGTTTTTTTCTGGTTCCTTTCAAAACAACGCAGGAATACACGTCTGGCATGGGGACTTCTGCCCACAGCCCCAGACCGGAAGTGCGACCGACGCGCCACCACCGCGCTGTGACGTCACAGAGATGAGTTCGTGTATAAATAGTCGGCGTTCTTTTTTGCGTTCATTTAATTGGACGTTGACTAGCACCACCTGCATTACTCATTTCCAGTTACAATTCTGTTGCGCCTGCCACCTGGTGGTAAGTCGCATAACCCCACACCTTTTTTTTTCCACCGTAAATCACGTGACTAGTTGCGATTCCGCTCTTCCGTCGGGAGGTTGCGCTAGTACTAGCTAGAGGTAGTAAAATACATGGATTCTACTTTGAGGCTAGTAACAGTTACTAGCTTCTTGACCTAGTAACCGTTACTAGCTTGACCGTTACTACCTAAGGTTACTAGGTACCTAGTAACGTATGTGACAAGCGGTTACTAGCTCTCACCTAGTAAATACTACTAGCTTTTTTTTAAGAGTGCACATCTTGTAACATTTGGCGGAGGTGAGCGGTAAATCCTCTTTCCTTCTTCCTCGTCGCTCCGGATCTTGGTTGCAGCAGTCCTCCGCCCCTAGTCGAGGTTTAAATTGGAGGTTTAAACATTTAAACCTCCAGGTGACTCAACAACCAATTATATTGTGGTTGCACGATGCTCGCGATGCCACAAATAAACTGAGAGGCTTTGCAAAAAGCTTGCGACTACAACAAACCACCGCGGCAAGCTTGGCTTAAGAGCGCGGCATCTAACGCCGATCATCTTTCATCTGGACGTGATTAATGGAGTCCTCAGAGTCGTTCTGTTATCGCCCGAAAGCCATTCGCTGCCGTTCAGTCTACCGACGACCGACTCCGGTAAACAAAAACTCTCTCTGGCGCCGTGAAAAATTTAGCAGCGATTACACTGATGGAAAATCCACTTTCTTGCGTACATATAGAAATATAATTAAACTCATTCCTGAAGCGGCTTCATAAAATACGCAGTAGAAGCATATTGTCTTAAATTTGTCTCAGACTCGCATCATTTGCGTCACCACTTTTGCGAGGGAGTACAGCGAAAAGACAACAAAATACGCCAAAGGAGCCGCCAGGTAACGCTATAAGCGGTCATGATTCTAGCGGTCGGACATGAGAATAAAGTATGAAGGCAGGTGCCACGTAATTTATGACTTATAGTCAATTAGTTTATTCAGACGTGTTCTTTTACCACAAACTACGCCTTGCGTGGCTCATTAGCATAAAAGAACCATAAAATCAAAAACGAATACAAGTATTAACAACAAAGGGAAAAAGAGAAACACTCGCATTGCCATCGATAGCTCAATGGCTACGTTTATAGTGTGCAGGTGTCTGCTTTTGCCATACCCCTTTTCAATAACTGCAATCCTGGCGCGAGAGGTTTGAGAAATAAAGAGCTGAAGTAGTGAAATTTGAATGTCTAAATGGCAGATTTCCAACGGGTTGAACGGCTGAGGGGTTCGAAGGGCTGAAGGAATTTGAAGGGCTAAGGGGGCTTAAAGGGCTGAGAGGCTACGAGGGCTGTATGGATATTGTTAATAGGGTAACGCCGCCGCTTCGTAACTCCGGTCGATCGTGATCGAGTCAACTGCTGTTGGCTCAGTGACAGTTAGGACTGCTCGCCATTAGGGAACCTGTTACTCTAATTCACAGAGAAAGTTCCTGTAGTGATTTTAGGTTGTTTTGGTCCCGGACCTCGATGGACACCTTGTAGTGTGTCTACCGTCGGGGACCGGGGCCGGGTGACCGTGGAAGATGGGACCGGATGCCTGGCTGGCGTTGAAGAAGACTTCTTGCTTCTTCTTGTTGCGGCCGACGGCGGTGGGTTAACGGACTTGGAGGGAAAGTTGTAATGAATAAAACAAACAAAAACAAACTTTACTGCTGCATAAAACAATTAAACGAAGACAATACAAATATTAAAAATGTAACTAACTGCCGCGCACGGCTTACGTAGTTCAGCAGTTACAAAAACGGACGCCTCGGCGTGAAGTGTTTTTCCGCGCACGGTGAGGACGGCGGCTAAGCCGCAGAAGCAGGGGCCGGTGCGCACCAGAGCCACATATACAGAGAGTTTGGCCAGTCATTGGGAAGTATAGGAGTCAAATGAGGAGACGCCATTGGCCGAAAGCATTGTGGGCGTGTTCCAGGGCGTCTTCACAAATTCGAATGTGGCCAACCAGAAGCCAGAAATAATACTCTGGTGGTGATCGCGAGAAACGAAATTAATAAGTGCGTCGGAGTAACTCTCGGTAACTGAAAATATAGTGTACGTATTGTTTCAATCACAGTCATCCAAAATCATGGTGGAAGAGCGCGACTAGCGGAACCATCGACCTAATCCGTACGCCAGGCGCCAAGGGCCGGGAATCTGCCGTCCGAGCGGTCACACTCTGTTCGAGCAAAACAGAGTTCGAGCAGCACATTAGTTTCTTGCATCTTTCTGCATGATTATAATCGAAACATTACGGGCACACTACTTTCAACCATAAAGGTTACAACATTTAACTCTTACGCACTTATTAAAGCCACATATCTATGATTAAAACTGTTTCTTGCTACCACCATTAGGGGATTCTTTTCGGCTTCTGGTTGGCCGAGAGAGCATGTCAAGCCCTCTTTCTGCGTCTGGTGCACCGCCCTGGCTCTGCCCGCTCCTCCCATTGACCAAACTGTCTCTACACACGGCTCTGTTGCGCACGACAAGAGAAACGCGGCGAACCGCGGAAGAGAACTACTCGGCCACTCGGGCCCGTTCAAACTGGACGATTTTTCCCTCCGGTCGGTGGCAGTAGTAAGATTTCAATAGTGCGCCGAAACGAGTCCCGTTCAATCAGGGTCTAGTTAGAATCCCATTGGGTACAGGAACCAACGCACTCTCATCCAATCGGACGGGCAAACACACTCTCGCCAGGAGGCGAAAAGGTCAGCTCTCAAGGACAGGTCCCACGGCTAGAGCCCAAACATTGAGACACGAGCCCTGGTTTGTTTAGGGACGGAGAAAGTAAACTGACTCCGATGATTCCAGCAAGAATCGCCAAGACGGGCCTCACGGAGAAAAACCGTCGCTCGGAGTATGAGCAAGCATTAGGTACTACGTTAATACCAATAGATAAACGGAGAACTTGCCAGACACAACACGCGTGGGTCTCGCGAACGCAAGTTCAGCGAAAGATCACACCGGATTCCGAAAATACGAGGTTCACCCCGGGGTTTCATTCACTGCTGCGTCTACGTGTGTGCGTAAATCTCTTTCGCGCTCGGAACCCCCGAAGGCAGCCCCCACAGCCACTGGGATTTGATCCGCGGGCTCCGCCGGTGAGGACTGCGCAAGAGACTCGCGTCCACGGCACTTCTAGTTCATGAAACGGCCTGCCCGTTGACAAGTGCACTTAGCAGTTATGCTGGCTGTGTATAGGTTTGTGTGTCTGGATGCAACGGCCTTTGAGTTAGGGGGAGGTCTTGCGGGCAATGACCCGCCGTGGGAAAGACACAACCTCGCCGTTGGTGGAAACTCTCTAAGTTCGACATCGTACCGTAAGGTATAAATAAATGTTTTAAGCAAAACGCCGCCTCGGCGACGCGCAAAAATACGACCACCTCTACAGTTTTGTTACTGAAACTGGGCATAGTGTGACGGGCCGGCGGACTGGGGACACTTGAAAACGCGGAAGTGTTCTGAACTCGATGAATGTGCCAGTCTCTCAGAGGGCGTCGAGAGAGGAGGGTCATCTGCGCCAGACCACTTGATCCAATTTAGACTGTTAACGAACTCTAATTGTGCTCCAAAATATAAAGATAGTGAACGAAAACGGGAAAAAGTGAAAACGCCATAAGACTTTAAACCCCTAAAAAAAATATTTGCAAAACTTTAGAGTTTTGTATCAGAAAAAAAGTCCGATCAATATTTTTCACCACCAAATTGTATATTTGTTGAAATAATATCAATAAAAACAAACTGCATCGAAAATTGCCCTGCAATGGAGGTTATCCGAAATGCTCAGCGCTTCTAGTGCTGCGCCGAAGAACATGCTCAGTGTCACCAGATGGCTTCGGCGCTGGCAAAGGCTTGGGTGCGAAAGCGTAGTTCTGAGGAGTCCTTCGCTCGCATAAGCACTCGCGCAGAGAAAGCGCTTTCGAAAACCAGGCGCCACGCCTGTGCCTTTGCCGGCACTCAAAGCCAAATTTCGAGCTGAACTGTACGTACGCCATGTTGGTTACAGCGAGAAACCAGAGACCGGCGGGGCGACGAGCACGTACATGCGCAAGAAAAGCGTAGAACAATATGCTTGGCTCGCAGGTGTAGCCGAGGATCGATGAGGGTGAGCAGTAGGCCTCGATTGTTACCGACAACGCTACGAAATTGACAAGCAGCAGAGGAATCTCTACGCAACAAAGATGGCAGCACACTGAGTGTTGCCAGACGTTCGAACAACTTCGCATATGGTCTATCATGCTGCTATATGAAACGTTCCAGGTTTAGCGCTAGTAACCTCCAAGCATTTGTTCTCGAGCTGTGCCCCCAGGTCCCTCCACTGCTGTCCCTCGCATCGACTCATTGACTCATTGACCCATTGACTTTCCCCGTCAGGTCGGCCTGTTTCCACAGAGTACGAGGAATGACGGGCTGCGGCCGGTCACCTGTCAATTTTCCCGCTAAATTTAGCGGAAAAACTAAATTTGTGTGTAGGTCGCGTGACGTCAAGCCATGTGACGTCATTTCCCCAGCTAAATTCGCAGGTACGCCTTTTGTGACTTCACTTCCTTTGAAAACAAAGCTATAAAAGTTTCAATTAAAAAAAAAAAAAAAACTAATTTCACGTTAGAAACCGGCGTGCATCGTCTATCCGTCATGCGCATAAATGCCCCAAGTTAGCCATTGTACTGAAATGGCCAAACTTTTCACCTACAGCGTGAGTCAGTGGGGACTTTTAGCAAACCGTTACCCCTGTTCCGCCTACCGCACTATACCGGAGCCTTTAAAGCATGCTTTTAAAAGCGCGCGCCCCGTGGTCTTGGTATCACTTGGGTGCGCGCATAAAATCATGCTTCAAAGGCTCCGGAAGTGCGGTAGGCGGAAGATGGTAACGGTTGGCTAAAAGTCCCAAATGTCTCTATACAAAGTCAGACCGTCATTACGTTGTCAAAACACCTAACCTTTAATTTGCCTTTTTTTTCTAGAAAGGCATCTTCAGAGTTGGACAATGAGCCGCGATAATTGTTGAATGTTTAATCTTCATCAGATTGTTCCTAATCGCTGTCATCAACAAGCCCCTGACAAGCAGACCTACGAACTTTGCTATAGGTATTTATTTTCGTAGTTCTAAGTCGAGGAAAAAAAAAAACAATAAATATTGATTGCTTTTGAGACTCGGTGAAGAGTGACGCACCAAGTCACAATGATAGAGTAACGGTTAATACTTATTATTTGCTTTTTTTTTAACACGTATTTATCTGGTCGCACAGAACGCAGGCGTGTTACATTAGCCGACCTCCAGCTTCTAGGACCACCAACCTCATTTCGAATTCCACGATGCACAAAAAAGTGCGTGGTTCGATCGAGTGATCGGATTCTTTCTTCTGTTGCGGAGTTGCACACGGGAATCCACCCCGGCAGCAACATTCATGAAAATACACGAAGAAAATAAATCAAGTATCTCATTTCCTCAGCAATCTCCGGCCACGAGTTGTTCTTGGGTCGCCCATGGGACGTTGTTACAGTGACGGCCACTCACACGCAAAAGTTTAGAGACAGAAAAATATTGCCTTTTGCATCGTCCCGGAAACTGAAACGATGAGTATCGAATAGCCCGAAAAGACTAGTTCGAAAGAACAAAAATACAAGAAAAACATACAAATAAAAAATCCCCCTGCTTGTTTCTCAAACGTTTATTTGTTTTTTCTCTTCCTTGTTTCTTTTTTTCCTTTTCTCTTTTTTTTTTTCGTTTTCCCCTTTCAGGATTCAAGTTTCAATTGACGACGCCCATGACAGTTCCGATGCTTCCCTCGGTGACTTCATTCATCTTCTGCCCGGAAATCGAGGGCTCGACGGAAAGCTTCTTATTATTAATGTGCATATAATAACCTCGAATAATATATTCCACGTACAAACACGGAGGGGAAAAGAAAACACGCGCTATTTTCTTTAATGGCGCCCTTATATCGACAAATTAAGAAATACATTAATGCGAGCGTTAAACAACTTGACTGCTGCTTGCTGTCTTTCATCGTGGAGTTTGTTACCTTGGATACACGTTATGGGAATCGGCGACGTCTCACGGGGATAGCAGCGTGTGATATAGGAAGCAAGGTGTGGAAATTATTATCTTATCAAATAAATATACCCCTTGTGAAACCTTCGACTAAACGCAAGATTGCCTCCGCATATTTTATTTATCCTTCTTGGATTTTTGTTGGTTTTATTTACGGCCTGGGTGAGGAGCGTCACTTATAAGTTCACTGACTGAGCCCCGATATTCAGGTAATTTTCAGCCGTCTCTTTGCCTCATGTGACCCTGTCCCTTTTGCAAGCAAGACGTGGCTCGAAACGCTCTGTCCCGCCAGAGGTGGAGGCGTGCACCGAAGATAGGTCCAGGATAAAGAGCAAGGCCATTCCCTCGAAACCCGAGACCGTAATAAATCATTGTGCTTCTAGTACTTTCCCGAAAAGCACTCGGAGAGCCAATCGCCGTGATCTGAGGAGCGATCTTTGCGAATGGCAAACTCTAACACTTTTCTACCTAATATTGAAGCCTGCTACGCTGACACCACATATCCGTCAAGTGCGTATTCAGTGTCAGGGGCATCGGCTCTTTCTGAAGTGTCACTAGAGGTTTATGAAGCTCTTTCATACGATGAGGGTAGACAATAAGGAGTTTTAGTAGACCGTTTCCACATAGCGCTCCGTGATCCGCCACAAGACCTTGAACTATGCAGACAAGGCAGGTGGCGCGCATGCACAGCTGCGGCGCTTTCCTTACGGATACCGTAGCGGGGGGAAAAAACGATATACCAGAACTCCCTAATTTATATAACTGACAAATCATTGCTTCTTTGAAAAAAAAAAGTGTGGGAGGATATGGCTAGTAAACTTTGTGATTTTTCTATAAAACCGATATAATCAGGTTGTCAAAGCTAACATAATAATTATTATAATTTTATTTCTATGATCTCATTTTTTATTTATCGTTAGTTTCTGAATTAAATTTTTTTCATAGTAACATTTTTATATATTTTATTTTATGATGCTGTATTTATTTGCGATTCATGATTATATCTTGATCATTCTACTTAATGATTCTATTTTGATATTCTTTAAATTTCTGGTAATTCTCTGTTCATTTATTTATTGATTGCCTGATTCCTTACTTTCTCGTTTATGTGGTTAGGGATTTGACAAAACTATGGCGGCTTCTTTCATTGTCGATGTACGAGAAATAGAGCATTTCGCAAAACTGTCTTCAAGAAAAAAACGAAAAGAAAGTCAAAGTTCCATCCGCAAAAAAAAAAAAAAGAAAAAGAAAGAAAGAAAGAAAGAAAGAAAAACGCTTGTTCAGAAACTTGACGACATGTCCGTATTCTCATTCCGTTTTCGCCCATCTTTTGATTGATTCCCGAAGAGTATTTCCCTTTATCTTCCTGTCTTTTATTGTGATTCGCGTCTGGGCTCGGAAATATGCTCTTTGCTCGACGAAAGCGGCGCCGCGGCCGACTTCCCTTATCCTCCGCTCCGCTCTTTCTTGGCGGACACGGCCAGCGACGACGGCAACGATGCCGCCGCCGTGACAATCGTCGACCTTGAATCCTTCGGGATGCTGCGAGCTTTCTTCTTCCGGTCGCCGGGGTTGCGACGTCGGAGGCCATTTGCTTGGGACGGCGGACAGCGGGAAGAGGGGACTGAGTGAATATCGCCCAGAGGACAAGGCCTACGCCGAAACGTCATCACCGGTGGCACTAGTCCCTAGTGGATTCATGCAGCGCTGGCACCAGCATGGCACCCAACGCGTCGCGCAGCATGTCACAACGAGCGCGACGCTTGCACGAGGCGCTGCCAAGACGCTTCGTGCATCCTTTGCCCCGCCTCGTGATCCTTTGTCGAGGTTCAGCGTGTTCGGGCGGGAATCCACTAACGATGACGTCACGCGCAGGCCTTGTATTCTAGGCCGTACTGAATGAGTCGGCGCACGTCGCTGCACGCTCGGCTGCCGCGCCGCAGCGCCCGCCCTTCGTACGGTCTGCGCCATCGCTGCCCTGATGAGACGGAACGCTTCGTCCGTCCCGTCCATCCAGAGCCGGCGTAAGAGCAGCAGCGACAAAAGAAGCGAGTTGGGGATCGCACAGGAAGCCGATCCTTCAGTCGGTCCCTTTTGTTTCCTTCTGCTTCTTATTTTATTCGCGGTGGAAGCCGCACTCTTAATCTGGGGCCACCTAGGGAGCCACCTATAGCCGTGACAAATGAGATCCAACTTGTCACGGCAAATTTTGGGGCCACCTAAAATTGCCAGCCCGTTTGCCGTCCCTTTTTAGGTGGCCCCAAAATTTGCCGTGACAAGTTGGATCTTGCCGGCCCGTTTTTTAGCTGGCCTCTTTTCTAGTTGGCCCGTTTTCTAGCTGGCCCGTTTTCTAGCTGGCCCGTTTCCTAGCTGGCCCGTCTTCTAGGTGGCCCGTTTTCTGCTGGCTATAAAAATGTCCCGTCGTCCACCTCCCCGCAGAGTATCTCGGAGGGTCCAGGACTGTTATACACGAAAAAAGCCGGGGGATTGAGAAGTACAGGAAATGTTCACCATAAAAATAAAGCTCTGACGTGGCACTGAGCCTGACGTCTTCTTGTGAGACGTCATGCACATAGTCACGACGCAACTTTATTTTTGAGCCGCAAAATATATTGGAAAAGCATTGCCAACCTCAATTTGTATATTTTAGAGATTGACTTCCCGAGTGCTCTAGGAGAAAGTATATATACATGATTTGTTTCAAGGGCAAGGCCGATGGGTTCTAAACATTTAAGAGAACAGTGGGTCCGCAGGTAAAAAATCCATTTATTTGTTTAAATTAGATGCACAGCTGAAGACGCAGGTGGTGCTTTGTTGTAATAAATACCACATTCAAACAATAAAATAGAAAAGTATATGAAAACTTGTGTCACTTGCTGAAACATTGGTGGAAGCATGGTCGTTGCTTTCACTTGACACACTTGGCGAACTAGGACCCGCCGCAGTTGAAGGTGCGCTATCCGAGCCAAGTGTGTTGCAGTCAGCCGGAGCTTCGTGCCACAAGACGGGTCTCCGCGGCACGTCCGAAGGCCAGTTGCCTCTGTCGTCAAGGCATGATGCTGCTGCGATTAAGAATTTTCAGCATTTTATTATAAGAGAATAAGGGAGAGAGAACATGTATTGTATCTTAATTACGTTCTAAAATTTATCAAACAGCTGTTTTTTTAGAAAGTAGGTTTCTGGACGTTAGAGTTTGTTCAGATGCTGAGTCATCGGCCACAAACATGGCCGCTAACATAACGTTTATTCATATGCTCTACGGAAAACAAAGGAAAGCAAAATAAATTCGGCAATTAGATAACCGCATTTGCTTTCGGCGGCCATGCCTGTTTGTAGTTACTCGACATTAAAAAGCAGTCTGACGTCATATGGATCATATGAATGGATGCATATGGATATGTTATGGTATGGGGGCATCATATGGATGGATGCATATGGATATGGTATGACGTCAGACTGCTTTTGTGCTTTGTTGGACCTGTAGATCCTGGCAAGTGACCTGTAGACCTGTAGATCCTGACAAGTGGACAGCCTCAGCTGCCCTGCCTGGTGGCGTGAAAATTTACTGTTTTGTTCCCACTCTTCAAACTGCCACCAAAGCTATATATAGCTTTGGTGGCAGTTTGAAGAGTGGGAAGAAAACGGTAAATTTTGACGCCACCAGGCAGGGGAGCTGAGGCTGTCCACTTGCCAGGATCTACAGGTCCATGGCTATATCATACAGGCTGCGTCATGAAACGCCGGCTAAATCGTTCCTCGAAATCTACACGTTGCACATAAAAAGCTAATTTTGTTTAATATGAAAATTCATAAAATTTGACGTTCAAATAATTATGGTGTCGAAATTTTGAATAATTAACTTTCTGTAATTACTAAATTTGAAAGTATGGTCAGGTCAGAGTAAAGACCATGCTAAACTGCGTTAAATATTGTAAAACAGATAGTTTGACTGTTTTTTTTTTCAGAAATATTGTTTAATACAATATATTTCTTAAATTCAGTTAGCCTAATAAAAGCTTATAAACTCATTCACACAAAAAGAACGTTTCGGCCGACGTCGACGGTCGCGTGAGCAAACGAGGGTGCACGCACTATGGCAAACTTAGTGTATTCTAGATGTTACATTCATCATCAATTTTAGTATAAATGTTCCTTGTGCGGCCGTCCTCCTTTGCTCAACGCGATCGTCGACGCCGGGCGAGACGCGCGACTATATACCTCGGACGGCAAGCTGATGAGTGCGCCGTATACGCCGTGCTCCATCGGCGGACACTTCGGCAAGAGAAAAGTACCCCCCTATAAACTATTTACACCTTGTCGCTGTAAAATGCTGGTGGCCACCGTCGAGGCAAAGCCGGCTAGCTTTCTTTGCCTCACCTTACCATAGGCAAACCGTAAGGGCTGCGACTTTGACCCGATAACTTTAAAAATTGTCACCCACCACGAGTGCTTGTGCACAGCCGAGCCGGCGTCAAACGCGAAGAGTCCGCGCTTGTAACCGTTATGGTAACTCCATGCTAAGGTGAAACGAAGTAAACCTGTTTTCCGCTTTCTACCGGCGACGCCAGCCGGTATCCGAATAATATGAAAAGAGGCGATTCCAAACGTGCTTCTTAGAATACAAAAATATTGTGTATAGATACCTGTATCGTCCAGGACAGGGTCCCTCCCACTAGTCCTCTGTTGGCGAGAACAAACGTTACTAGTTAGGAACTCTTTCAGCAATTGACTCTAATCCGTTATTAGCCAGTGAGCTACATAATTACCCAGTCGGTTATGCTGAAGAGGACTGTGCCCGCAGTAACGGCACCAGCCAAGTTGGCTCAGTAGTGGTGGACGTGATGGTCGTGCCGCCAGATCAGCGGGCCGTGTGAACCCATCGCATTCACATGTTTCATCATGGTTACACCGCCCGCGTCGAATTCCTTTGGTATCCTTCGACGTGAGCGTCCTGAAGAACTAACTCACTGTCCCGCGGCTTCGGCGCATTCTCTAACATAGGCTTACATCACCATGATAAGAAAACAAATGTCACCCGCAGATGCTTCCGATTAGATTCGTACTTCGTACGTTCGAAATTCATCGTCCTTGCACACCGAGAAGAGAAATGATCGTTATGCGCATGCGTGCCCGCTGGCTGCGCCCGCGGGGAACGCAGGGCGGCCTCAACTGCCGCCATCTAGCGGAGAGCATAGTGTTTTTTTTCCGCTATTATGCGCATAGCCGGCCCGTTTTTGCCGGCCCTGCACAAACGGACCGCCAAAAATTACAGGGCCGCCTACGGAGCCACCTATATAGCTATTCGCACCATCAAAGAGGGGAAGGGCCAACTGCAGCCGTGACGTTGTACACGGCTATTTTGACGGGGCCGGATCAGTTCGCGGCTAAGTCCTGAAAACTTTGAACGTCACGGCTATGGCCGTGACGTTTGACGGCCCCAGATTAAGAGTGCGGGTAGGGCATGGGGTGGGACTCCCAGGGAATCTGTGCTACGGAAACGTTTCTGGACGTGTCGGGATAAGTAAGACGGAAACGAGAAAAGGATGAGCGAGGAAGCGATTGAACGAAAAAGGAAAAGGGGCAGCACGGGAGTCATGGACGTCATCTGATGTTTCTGTTGTCGCATGAAAGTGAAGGCTCTAGGGGCGGAATGGCACTGGCATAGACGCTTCGCTTTCCAGAGAACGGTTCCGTCGCGTGCGCAGTAACCGCGTCTCATTTCGGGTGAACGCGGTTTCCTAAACGAACATCGGGCCAGTGTACGCATAACATGTCACTGTGTTACACTCCTAAAAAAAAACAAAAACGGTATCACCTTACACCCTTTTGTCCCATATACTGCACCCCAAAACTTCAGTTCGGCGTACACCGCACTATAGTCGAACAGACGGCCCCAAATTTTACGAGGGGCTTGATAACGGTGCAATATAACTTATTAAACTGCCGAAGTACGTATCAAAAACCACAGAAAAAAAAAACACTGAGGTTTTGTAGTAGGGACGAGAGAAACCCCGACAATTTTTTTTTTTTTTTTTTTTTGTAGTCAGTGACACTTCCTTTAGCTATTTTAATAAGTTGTGCCACACGGCTATCAAGCCTCTCATGAAAGTTAGAACCGTCAGGTCGACGTCAGTGCGCTGTATGTCGAACTAAAGTTTTGGCATGCATTATATAAGAAAAAAAGGGTGTAAGACTTCTACACCCTTTTTTTAAGAGTGTAGGATGAGACATGTACATAGCCCGAGGGACGTATCTCTTGCACACGGCCCCATGGGTTCTCCTTTTTGACCCCTTAGAGCAAGAAAGGCTATAACAATAATTAGAAAAAAAACTAGTGCCGTGTAAATTTCCTAATGGTACCAACTCGGGGCAATAAAATTGTTCAACAATCAGTTGTATGAGTAAAATCCCCCAAGCAGATACTCGGGTGGCATGAATTGTGTCGCGCTGTGTGCACGTCCCTAAAAAGAAACTAAATATTGATACTTTCCTTCCTTAAATGGTAATTAAGTACGCTACTCATGAGGGCGTTCAAAAAACACAAGTATTGTAACTTTTCTTTGTAATATCGATCTACCTTCGTCGTTACCTCTTGAAGTTTAAGTATAGCTGGTAGCCGAGGTGCTACTCGCATTGTGCATTCGCGGAAGAAGCAGGCATACGCAAATTCAATTCACGTTACTCTTGTCTACTGTCTCAAATGCTCCTGCATGCATACTGTACCACGATACACCATATCCACCAATCATGGGTTTTGCCTCTATTAGTTCAAGCAATAAGGCGGGCGATCGCTGTCATGCTACAATGATCGTACAGTGACGAACATGTTCAAGAGCGCCCACCGCATGATCACTTGAGCGTAATGCCCTCCTTCTTACCGGTTTATCTGGTTTAAGGAAAGCAAATGATTGGTCTTCTGAGTGCATCACGCTGCAGTCTTTTTTTAATGCTCATTTGAGGGTGTATCGGAAGTCCAAGAACCCTGGCGAAAGTGCAGCACGGGTCGAAAGGTGGGGATCCCTATCTCTATCGAAAGGCGCCTACACTCTAAAAAATGCCTGAGCGTTTACTTACCCGTAAAACACCCGAAGAGCCGTTCCTTGGAATCTACGAAATCAGCTCAGCGAATGATGAGGCGGAACATCTGTTTAGACCTCAAAATTAAGTCTGCGCTGTGGCATTACGCAATGCAAGCATGGCTTTTCATTGCGTAATGCCACAGCGCAGACTTTATTTTTAGGTCTAAACAGATGCTCTGCCTCATCATTCGCTGAGCTATTTCCTAGATCGCAGAGATTGGCTCTTTGAGTGTTTTGAGAGTAATTAGACGCGCAGGCATTTGTTAGAGTGTGAGAACTATAGTCGGTTAGCGGGTCTCAAAGGAGCGTGTTACTTCACTCCATGATAACGGATTGTGTTCGTTGTTACATTCCAAATTTGAGTGTATGGTGACCGACGTGAAGAGAGCAAGTACAAATTACGGCACGATATGCAAATCGAATTGCCGATAGGTTTTGTTCGTTCTCAGGCAAGCAAGAAGCAATTATGAGGAACTATTGGATAAATTATAGAAATATCAGAGAACATGCAGGCGAGCTGATGAATTTTCAACATCTTACACACCAGGGACTTACAAAAAAAAAAAAAAAAGTTTTTTTTCTCTTTTTGTTTTTAAGTCTCGGGTGTTCAAGATATTGGATAAAATTGGCTTGTTTAGGCAATAAACGAGGGCAACGTTCTGGATACCTGTCCGCATTCGTCCTTTCGGCGCTTCTGGATTGTGACGCAACCATGGGGAGAAGTCTAGCAGAAAGAATCTGCGCGTTGTATTGGCGTGCTATGTTTACGTGCTCTGTTTATGCCAAGGATCCAGAAGCACTGCACGTCGCATGTTTACGTTAAGACTCAAAAGCACTGCAAAAGAACTAGCGACGACAGGCATTTGCAAAGTTGGAAATTGCGAGCCCGAAAATGCGAAAAATAAACAAAATGTTTTTGGATACCCATTGAACTTTTTTTTTTTTTTTTTGTACAGCACCTGTTGCTTTTACAAACTCCAGCTTGAAAAGTAATAAAACAAATGATAAAATTGCAAATTTACGATTATTTAACGCGACCTTTTTAACTCTGGGCAGAGTAACGGGCATAGTTACGATTTGATCTACCAAATAATGACATACGTTACTTTATTAATATCATAACCCTCGAGGCTCGGAAGCATTACGGAGAGAAGAGACACAAACAAGACAAACAAAATTCGGAATAAACACAACAATATTACAAAAAATGCAGCTAAAACATGAACATTCGAGGGTTACAGTAATAAATAGGGTTGGTCATTGCAGATCTAAATGTATGGATTTAAGATATTGACAACAAAAAGCAGGAAGGTGGTTTCATTCGGATAACGTTCTGCATATGAAAGAGTCGATTTGGGCAGTGGTACGACATTGACAAATTTCGACTTTAAATGAATCGACGGTCACTGCACGGGGGAAACACGCGGAGGAGGACGAATTAACGAGCTTGTCTTTCAGAGCAAGGTTAGTGCAATAGTGTGCAGATCGCAGCAGTGCTTAAAGGCCGACGACCAGACTCTAGATTCTGCAAGGCAGAAGATCCTCCTCACCTCGGGGAGGAGGAAACAGGCAACGGTGGACAGGGTAATAGGGGGGAGAGGAGGAAGCGGGGGAAAAGTGGAAAGCGCCAACTGGTCGTCGGTCTTTAAGTGCCAGTAGGCCCCACGTGAACTCGACGTTTAGCGGCGCGAACCGCGAGTCAGCGGCCCAGCACCGCAAATTTCAGCCCGGCTTTCTGAACTGTCGCCTGTCAGGGAGGAGAAACAGTGGGAGAGGGGGAAAGGGGAGTGTCAGCACGGGAATGTTTACGGCTCGCTTGGCGCCCCGTTGTTGTTGGGACGTCGCACATCCGAGGAGACGGCAATCTGAGACTGCCACGCTGGAGGGCATCAGCAAGACGGATGCGGGGCGACAATTCCTTCCGGCATGCAGACGAGTGCCCGAGGAAATAAATGCCCGTCAACGCGGTGCGCTTATCATTCACTCTCAGAAGCTTCTGCGCATATGCTGCCCTGCGGTGCACGCGGAACACCGACCATAAATCATTTTCCTTTCTTCTGTTGAGTTATCGAGGTAAGTGGTCGGTACCATGCTCCATTGTCACTACTGAAGCTGCACTTTTATGAGAGAGAACGATATCCGTCGCCCTACTCAAGGCCTACGCTGGTTAAAAGAACACCGATAATGGATGGTAAAGACATCGCAGAATGTACTATTGTATTTAAAATGGCGTACTAGAATTTCGCGAGAGTGTGGTAAGTTGCGTTTGCTTCGTCTTTGAATGGCAAAGCTGGCCGTACGCACTTTACTGAAACAAATTACGAGGGAAGCTCGAAGCACGTGGAGTGAAAGCTCGCGCTTCAATCCTTACTCCTGTTAGTTTTAATCTGGACGAGCATCGTACCGGGAACTGGCTGTGCATCACTACTGCCTGATATGTGAATCAAGTTAGAGACCCCAGGCTAGCAGTCGCGCTGCACTAGCTAAGTTTCTTATTTACGGGCGTGTAACAATGCCATCAAAAACTCTGGAACACTAAACTGGCGCTGTGTCAACATATAACGTCAAATGTGACTTTGTTCTTGTAATAAATTTCATTCATTAAATGACCTTTCAGTGAAAATTCGTATTTTAATTTGGAACTTTATAAGGGGGTAATTTAGTAACGTAAATAATTACTCTCCTTCGTTAATTTCAATAAATATTACTCGCCTTTGATTTCATTCAAAAACTATAAATTACCTCGAGAGAAACAAAAAGCTGCGTCAGTGTGTGAAGGGATAAAAGAATATTTGCGAAGTAAGCGCCCTTACATTTGCAAAATGATGTCATTGAGATTAGTTCAAGAGTTGCTATAATTTTTAATACAACTCAAAATGGTGAAATTTGTCGATGCGGGTAGGAAAAGCCTTCACGGAAAGCTCCTGGAGGAGGTGGCTTTTCGCGTGATTATCGCTTTATGTCCACTCCTCTCGGTCTGAGCACTCAGTCCAGGGCCCCGTTGGGCCCCGTTGGCTCCGGCTATCCGGCTGGCCCGCTCGATCAGCTGTCGGTGGTCGCCAGGCGCTGTGCTGGACAGTGCAGCCTACTGGAAACCTCTGAGCAGCAGCCAGCATTTCACCGAGACATCTTCTTCAAAGCTCGAAAAATTGAAAACGATGTGCGTTTTTTTTTTTCAAGCGCACTTTGCGGCGTAACTTAATTACTTCCAAATACTTTTTACGGAGTTCAGTAACATAAAAAAGGATGTACTTTTTTAACAATATTAGCAAAATTTGGTTACGCACGTGGAATGCATTCTACTCCAATGAAAGTCCGAGCGAAGAGGACGCCACTACCGGATGGAGTCTAATCAAGCGTCGGATCGTCATGGCGCTGGTCGTCTTTGCGCATTTCTTATTATCGACTAAACCAATATTGCGCAGTGAATGCGTCGTCATCCTTCGCGTTCTTTCTGCGCGTGATTGGTTGAGCCGACACACAGAGACGACTGGCGCGTGACGAAGCACTTTTAGCGCTGCTTGATTCACTCCATTGGAACGTACCGCTCGGACTTTGTTTGAAACGCAGTACTATAGTGCAATTTCTTTTTCACGCCTGTTCGTATTTCGAAATGGTTTTTAATAGAGGTTGAATTTTTTTCAATGCGGTATATGGTGTAGTAAGCGTGAGAGAGGGCGATTGCACTGACATACGCAAAAACGTACTTGAACAGAATAAAGGTCGACTATCACTGACCTCTCTCTACGGAGCAAGCTTGGCACGTGACCAGGCTCTAACATGGCGTTTCACGTGCTTATATCATCCCTATAATGTCACATCAAACAAAGTATATTTTAGGCAAAAAAAAAAAAATTTGTCGGCCTCCTTATTGGGCATGCATAATGTTTTGACAAAGTTGGACGTGAGCACGTTGGTTTTCATTAACTCGTTACAGAAATAATAAACAAAAAGGGTTCGTCCTCTTACGTCCTTTTTGTTTATTCTTTTTCCAACAGGTTACAATATTATACGTATTCACGTCACGTCTTTAGTGTCGTAATCAACGTTAGTGGATTAGCTCAGTTAGGAAACGGCCCATGAACGCTGCTTGCACCAGCAATACTCTCTTAGCCGGGTAACCTTTAGTAGAGGGTACGTTTTTGTAAATTTGTACCTTTGTATATAGGAGTTACAATGTAACCGCAAAAACTGTACCCTCTACGCAGTGGTCACGTGAAAGCTCCTGCATAAAGGTTACAGTGGCGTCTGACATACACGTGTTTATTATTTCTTTTTTAAGGTCTAAAAATGTGGGCGACCGTTGCGTCGGTTTTTTTTTAATTCTTTACAGTTTTTTTGTTTTTTTTTCGAAAAGGCGGTAATAGCTACGTGGATGCCGTCTTCACCGAATTTTCGTGTGGTCGGTGGAAATTATATGAGCTGATAAACGTCACATTATGTTCACTAATTAACCGAAATTTGATAACTAGCCTTTTAATTAATGTCTTCATTGGTCATGTTGCAATTGCAGTCATAACGCGAGTAATGGTTACTGCCTCACCCAATTGAGGCAATTCGTGAAAAGACAACAATCTTTCAGATATTCGTGGTTAAAATTTTGACTTTTCTCAGTTCAAGACCGCAAGCTGATTATAATCCCCAGGAAAGTGACGTAGTTAATCCGGTCCCTCCGTCACTGTCAATTAAACTTGACGCCGGCGCATCCACCAAAGGCGCGACGTCGAGATAGTCGAGGAGGCTCGATAAAACTGCGTCACACTTCTACGCACCATAATCAGGCGTGCCTATCCTGCGAGCGGCTTTGAATCAAGCAAGGAAGGCAAACTTTTAAACCGCAAATATATCAAAGGTTTAAATTATTTTTTGTGAACTGTCTAAATTGGTTCAGGCTTCAATAATTGGTCCCGATAAGACTGCAATTGCTACTTGGCCAACTGTGACATTAATTCAAAAAGTTAATCAACATATTTTGATTAATTAGTCAACAAAATGGGACGTTTATGCCCTCATCTAACGGCCGCCCAGCCCCACAAAAATGCGGCTATGGCATGCATGCACGTAGCCTCCTCCTCTTAAAAACACCGTAAAGATTACAAAATACGCTCTGTATATAGTATCTACTTATGCATACTTTTCAGCAAGTCATTTTCGCCAATTTGAGACCCTCCTTGAATATAGGTTTTAGCAACAAAATTAAACACGAATCACCTCCCTCGCCCTCAAATCGTCCCTCATTTAAAGTTGACTGTGACCCTTGTCATTTTTACGCTTATGTAGGCTCGCTGAGTGGTGAATATGAACATCCCGCATAAAAGTATGCGCTTGGGCAGCGTAAATAATGCAACAAATGTTGAGAAATACTCTCTTTATTGTCAAAGCCTTAAAGTAATAACCAAAAAAAAAAAAAGAAACGCCCTGTCCACGACCATGTTCCAAAATGAATGAACTTTTAATGCAAGGTAATGTTCGACATAGGTCACACAGGTCTTCATTGCCCCAGCTTAACCAGCAATGCTTTCATGTCGGTGCAGTGTCCTTAGGCAAAAACAGTTTTTGGAGCAGTATTAACGGCTGCGCAAGTGCGATCACGAGGGCTTTCTCCAGTGTGCACGGATGACTCAGTGGAACGTTGTCCTGGTTTTGCGCCGTAAATCAGAATCTTCTCAGCCGTTGCTTATATGTGATGGACAGACAAAGTGGGTTTATCTGGCACCTCTGCCTGCGGTACGAACAGACAAAAAATAAATTAACTCATCAAGCTTGTGGAATGTTCTCATCATTGGTGTGCTGATCGTTTATCAATATTGGTCTGACAATATGTGGATTTTGTCTCGTTAAAAGTACTACAAGGGGACATTGTCTGCCTGTATGTAACAAATGTTTCAATCTCACTATTTTTCCAACCTAAGGCATTATATTGTTACCTACGTAAATCAAATACATTAGAAGTATTAAACTTGTTATCGAAAATCTCGCACAAGACAAAGCACAAAATGAGCCTTGAAACTTTCCGTATCTGGTTGATCAAGAGGTACTTCGCTCCAGCTGGCTTCAGGTGTCGCTCAATGTCAGAGAAGGAACAGCGCTTTCCGTGCATGTCCGGAAAGATGTTGTCTGCATTGGTCCCGATGTCCACGAGGGCAGACACTCGCTTCCGGAACCTCAACTCGGACACAAAACCAAGCTACATAAAAGGACATTCGGTATAGGAACTTGAACCGAAGCTGTGATGCAGATTCAATACTGCGCCGACTATAACATCTTTCTGACTAGCCAAACGTCAAGCATACCTCGTGAAGATTTGTCGTCTTAGAGTAATCCAGATGAAACAGCAGCAACGACGAGTTCCGATCCGAAACCATGCACAACAGCCACGCGCGACCGCAACCGCGATCACTCCGAAACCGAAATGTCGGCGGTGATGGGAGTGAAGGCAGTGAAGGCGCAAAAGAGTCTGGTTACGTGAGGTTGTTTCTATAGTTTCAGAATTCGTTGAACTAAAAAGGTTGGGTTCACTCCCCCTCCTATTCTGCCTCCTTCTTGCTCGTGTTGGCCCTTCCCTTCCTCTTTCCTTTTCTAAGTTATATTTTTGGGAGGAAACAAAATAAACAATGGTGTCAATCGTGTAGAGGTTACCCGTTCTTGTCCAACGTTACATCTTAGAGGTTACAACACAAGAGTCGCAGTGTAACCACTAAATCTGATTCTAGACAAAAAATAATCGCCGTTTAACCTCAAAGGCAACGGAAAATGTATGAAACTTTTAAGAACGACATTGTAACTTCTAAAATAGAAGTCTCATTCGTCTATAGGTAGCCATAGAGGGTACGCCATTAAGAGTGTACCCCCCCTTCTCCCCGGCTCACCTCCCGTCATTCGACGCGCCACCGTTTTCAGGACGTCTGCTATGGTAACTGCAGTGTATGGAACACATGTTTTGAAACACAGCGTCTAGATGGCGTTTTACCGTCCTCTTTGGAACACACAGTTTTGAAATGAAAACCTAGATGGCGCTTCAAACGACGGGAGGCGAACTGAAGGGATTGAGGGGGGTGCCCTCCTCCGCGGGAGTTTTACAACTGAGCTAATTTAGTAACGTCGATCACAACCAACAAAACTCTTTTTTTCTTCTTCTTGCATCGTCGTACAGATAGATAAAAAGCTCCTCAATTAGCGCCGTACCTCAACTAGGAAATTACATCGTTCAGGACGCGAAACTAAATTTGGAAAAATGTCGAAGTCCCGGCCTTCCTGATCTCTAACGTTTATGTTAGCACCGAACAAGCGAACTACAAAGCAACGAAAACAAAAAGAAAAAGAAAACGCTTGACGAACGACGTACCATCTGCGCGCTTTCTAGAGCTTCATATGCCTCGAAACATAACGCGTGGAGCGCCATCTAAGCCACAAACCGACACTAGGCTCAAGGGGGCTCAGGGGTGACGGAACCTTCAACATTCTGAAAACTCGAGACTGAGGAACGAAGAATATGAAAAGCGCAAGCGAAGCTTTCAAAACTCATCGCACGAAAAAAAAAAAAAAAGGACGTTGAACAAAACATATTTATCTCTATAAAGAAAGAGGTTCTTGTTAGACGAAACAAAAGCGCTTTGGCGAATTCTGTGGGACTTGTTTTTGTGCCTTCACGAGGTCTTTCGCGAGAGCTTGGGAATCTCGGGAGGCTCTCTTCCTTCGCGTCGGTGTTTTTGTGTTTCTCTGCCGTCCGTCTGAAATGTGCCGTCTTATTCGCACATTCCACCGGTGACATAGTTTCCATCTCGCGGATTTCGAGCCAACTACTCCACGGGGGCTCGTCGCGACGGGCACATTTCAACGTCAGAACGCGTTCGCTTTTCTCTGCTGCACAGGACAAGCTGACCGATGGCGAAAAGCGAAAACGTCGCGGCTCTGCTACTGCGCGTAAATCATATACAAAATATAACGATATCCGCTGCAGACATGAGGACAGAAGTACCTGCGAAAAATACTCACGAACCACGTTTGCTTCCTACACTTGTGAGCTTCGAACATGTCTGCCACCAGGTTTTGTATGACAAAAGTGTCAGGGCCGTCATACAAAGAAGAAACAGGCCTCAGGCCCTGTATATACACTGCCTTTTCTATGATGTTTCTAAAGCTAAATTGTTTAGAGTTTCTAAAGAAAAATAATTGCACATGGTGTAGGTAACTCAGAAGAAAAAGCAACTTAATTAGACAGACTTGTGCCAGCAAAGTAACAAAAGGTGACGTAGTCCACGTGATCACGACGACCTCCGCACCCACCTATACTCCGTGTCACTAGTTGGGTGCAGTGCGGGCGAGGGAAGCGCCGGGCGAAGAGAGAAAAGCGAGCACTAGGAAAGCGGGACGGGAGACGAGGGCAATGGAGGGCGCGGCGAGAAAAGGACAGCACTAGGAGCGTTAGAGAAAAAACGAATTTTCTCTCCTCCCTAGCCTCACTAGTGCTGGCCCTTTCTCCTCTCGTCTGGCGTTGCCCTGCCTGTACTGCACGCAACTAGTGGCACGGAGTATATATTAGCTATTATACAGCTTAGACAGTTGAGAACATTCTACGCCAAGCCTTACATGTAGCAGGATTTGATTCGTATATTGTAAAACACCTAACCTACAGGGTGAAACAAGGAGACGGCAGGCTCTTTAAATCGACCGGAAAATTCGGTTTCTTAACCTATCGCGCTACGACTTTGTGCAGCGTTGCCCACAGATGGTGCATTTTTTTTTGTAAGATTTGCAAAGAACGAACTTACCTGAGGAAAAAGTAAAGAAAGAAAAAGGCTTAGCTCCTATGGAAACGCAGCGACGCCACCGGTCTTCAAACAACACGGCGCCGTTTCGCACGGGAGACAACAGATGGCGCAACGAACGCGCATACGCCTCACCCAGCGCAGGATGGCAGGCGAGCTCGGAGGCCGTCGCCTGAACTCCGTTCGGAAGCGTCGGCGGACTTCTTTCGTCCTATGGCACTCCCCGTACCGAAGTACGACCTTAGCTCGTTCGCTGGGAGTTAAACGCACCATACCGACGTCAAACGTAAGAAAACAGCGCGAATAACAGTCGCAGAACCAAAGACAGACACGGTAGTAAAGACGAACTGCAAAGCAGACGACATCAGTACCCCGAAAAAAAAAAACAGTCAAAATAACCCGACAAACCATTTTTTTAATCGATTATGTGTCCATTCAATGTGTTTTATTAGTAAGAATGATAAAATAATGCATTGCCAACTGATATCAGAAAAGCTCGCGCCGCTTTTGACTCGAAAAGATTGTCTGCTAAAGCGCCGGCTCTCGGCGTCGTCTGCTCGTTCGTTGGCGGCAGTTGGCGTCGCGACCGCTTGCGCTATCTGTTGTCTCCCGTGCGAAACGGCGCCGTGTTGTTTGAAGACCGGTGGCGTCGCTGCGTTTCCATAGGAGCTAAGCCTTTTTCTTTCTTTACTTTTTCCTCAGGTAAGTTCGTTCTTTGCAAATTTTACAAAAAAAAATGCACCATCTGGAAGGCAACGCTGCACAAAGTCGTAGCGCGATAGGTTAAGAAACCGAATTTTCCGGTCGATTTAAAGAGCCTGCCGTCTCCTTGTTTCACCCTGTAAAACAAAGAATAAAAATCACAACCGGGATTTAGAAGCTGGTTTACCTTATCTTCGTCTGTCAACACGCTATTAACTCTTCTACTCCAGTCCCGGCAATACCCGTGGTGCCCTGCGTTCCTATACAGTGAATTGTTTGGCCAGAAAACAGGAAACCTCGATTTATCTTCCAACGAAAAAGGCACTTTCTTTCTTTCTTTTTCTTATGTGCGGTGTCATCATTACCAGTTTGTCGACTTATTGAAAATAGTGGATTGATGACAAAGACTCTATGCGCCTCCGTCGGCTTTATCATAACATAAACTAAAAAAATAAAAGCCCTACCACAAGGTTCGTGTTCTCACGCGCTTCGCCCGCGCCAGCGTCTATGCGCGTCGTTTGAGGCATAGCCTCCTATATACTGACAAAGCCTTGCAGATCGCCACGAAAAGCGGCCGCCCAAATGGAAAAGGTGGAGAGGCAGACAACGGATGTGAGGAGAGGGACGTGACTGGCATCCCGCTGCGGCGAGACGCCGAAACACACTTCTCCCGAGTGAACAAGTGTGTTTCGGGTCCTCGCCGCTGTAAAAGCTGTGCGCTGCCGTCCAGATTCCCAGAGAAATGGCTCTTTGATGGTCTGTGCTACCAGGGCCTCGTGCTCCTAATCTGCGACCGTGAACTCTATGGCTCCGTCGTCGAACTGCCAGGCTTTGTGAGTATAGAGGAACAGAATAAGCCGAAGAGTAAATAGATCGGACAGATGGAGTGTATTAAGCTAGTTAGGGGAAAACAACAGCTGGATTTTATTGGTGGGTAATAAGAAAAGTTTTGTAGGTCGTACATTTTTAGTAAACAATTCGGTAAAAAAAAACAATCCTCCCCCCCCCCCCCCCTTCTCCAATATCCAAAATACTTCCATCGCGCCACTGCCTGCAAGTCTTTCCAGAACTATTCAGACGCGGTGCAGACTTCAAACAATAGCGCGCCATTGAAACCGAAGTTATCTATTCATTCGGAGTCACTTTCACCACTCTGAAGGGAGACGCTGGCAAACCGAAGGAAGAAGATTTTCCTGGAAGAACGTCCTTTTTATTTTTATCGGGCTCTCCCTGAAAATCGAAAGGGTTAAGCTTTCCAAAGAAAAAAAACAAAACGAAACAGAAATAGATTGTCCTTTCAGTACAGCGCACTGCCGCGGTTCGCCTTCTAATTGGACCCGGGTTCGTCGGCAGGCGCGTCGGAGCGCGCTGGCTCTCGTTGCGACAACGGCCATTGGATGCAGAAGGCGTAGTGCCGGCTTTGCCAATTAGCGCTTCCACTGGCTACGGCACCTCGTTACACTGATGACCTTCTTTGTATTCCCCGGTGAGGGAGTGCCCGGAACCCACCTCCCCTCCATTCCCCTGTTTTCCCCTCACTTTTGCGAGGGAATGAAATGGCTCCACGAGATCAAAGACTACTCAGGGTGAAGCGCCCTCGCTTCTGCGAGGTTGACGTCTTCGTGCATCGCTTACGCACGTTGTGTTTAGCAATTTAGTATTATCGCGGTAAGCCTCCCTAGTTTAGCATTTTTCATAAAATATATTACACCAATGATAGTCTAAAAGAGTTGCTCTATAGAGCTCCCACATATCTGTCATCCTGTACCGACCACCAATTGAATATTGGTGTAGTAAAGTCTAGAAATAACTTGTACTTTGAATTGTAAGCAGTGATAGAGTGCAGGCGAGCTGGTAATTAATCGACATCTTGGAAACCGTGAGATGGGGAATGATAAAAAAACGGACGAACACAACAAAATCTCAAACGCAGCTGAATTTTATTGATATGAGCACACCAATAAATAGACCATAGTCTATTTATTGGTGTGCTCATATCATTAAAACTCAGCTGCGTTTGAGATTTTGTTGTGTCCGCCCGTTTTTTTTTTATCGTTCCCCATCTCAGGGTTTCCAAGATGTCGTGTACTTTGACTCGTTTGTCCCCAAAAGAAGCCTGCACAGGAACCACCTTCCCATGACCGTCGTCTCTCTCACCGATACTTTTCGCTTTAACCCTGCAGTATCTAATCATCTCTCGTAGCCGCTCCTTGTACATATTTCTTTGTTGAAACAAATAATGTTTACCACCCGCTCCCACCTTTAACGCCTAATGGCCGTGAAAGAAAATAAAAAAAAAAATATTTTTGTGGAAGGCGTCATATTTCTCTACACTAACAAATGCTCCTGCATGCGTACTTCTCCGCGATGCATCGATCACTCGAAGCACCAATCACTTGTCTCCCGGTAATGAGTTTGCCCATTGAGAAGGATGAACCGTCTTCCGTCGCAATGGGCATAGTTGGCAAAAAAAGCGTCAACGGATTTTGCCAATGAGGCAGCATGGCAATTGGAGCATGATACCTACGTCCTTATTTACTTTCTGAACTGTCTAAATAAAAACAATGATTCGTATTCTGAGTCCGCCACAGTGCGATATACAACCAATAACTTTACACCTTTCATCTTCTCAACTTCTTACACGGCTGACCAGACTTTCAAAGTTGTGTGATTGTGTGCTGCACCGCGGAGCTTTCGGAACAGCACTCATTGGGCTTTGTTTAATCAGTTCATCCAATGAACACAGCGATCAAGGGTGATGAACCAATGAATTATCGTGGACGCGTTTCGATCTGGATGAGCATCGTACCGGTGTGCGGTCGCGTATCACTACTGCGTGATGCACGTGATGCACCCCAGGCTAGCGGTTGTACTGCACTGGCTAAATTTCTCATCTACAGCTGAGAGACCAGTGGCCCGTCGAGGCAAACTAAGTTCAGGCTCTGTAAACATGCCGACACGACCATTTTGCCCCTGAGCGGCATGACCATTCAAGAACGATACCAACCGCCAGTGTCATTGTCTATGCCGATTAAAGGAGAAACATTAATTGATGTTTGAACGCTTCGTAAGGCTGTGCCAGTGCTGTGCCTAACACTCAACAAAAGTATTCAAGATAAGATACTAAATACCGATTTGAGAATTTATTTAGAATAGTAGAGTAGAGATACAAATACTTTCAAAAAGTAATGGAATTACTTAAACTTGAGGAAGAAAACGAGAAGGGACGGACAAACACAAACTTCCACACGTCCGTCCGTCCCTTCTCGTTTTCTTCCTCAAGTTTAAATATCCCTACCAACCCGCTTGTTCCGTCCCTAATGGAATTAGGTTCGGGGATACTTGGCAGGTTGGGCAAGCTGGTAATATAAGAATAAAAAGTCAGAAAGGTGTGCTCTATTTGTGAGTTTTTCTCTGAGAATCACATTTTGCTGTGATCTTTATGACCTTCAAGAACCACTTTGGCTGCTGCAATTGAAGTTTACTCTGAAATAGTTTAGGATATGCCACATAATGCGTGTCAAAATATTTTAGGAACAAACGGGACTCGCGTATTTTGGCAGGGTTTCGAACCGAACCCGAACCCAAACCGAAAACCGGATCAAAACCGTTATTTTTGACCGAAGCGGAACAAAACCGAAACCGAAATCGCACGCTTCATATTGAACCTGAACCGGAACGAAACCATTATATGATGTGGCGGTTACCGGTTCAACGAAAACGGTTCAGGGCCAATTGTGTCAATAATTGGTTGAAATGGGAACAGTTCCGAGCGTATATTTTTCTCATGTTGCCAAGACTAATCCTAACATACTGTGAGATATTTTTACATTTCGTTTTTATTGCATACGTGATAAAAAATGCATCATCGTCTGGAGAGCTTCAACTTTCGCTTGTTTCTTGGATTGATCCTGGCGGCGCGGTAGCGGCGGCGGCGATGTCAAAGCACTGCTTGGCCGCTTGGCTACGAAATGTCAATGTGTCGGAGCGGATTGCGCCACTGTAGGTACGGAGGCCCAGAGCCGTATATGTAGAGAGTTTGGCCATTCTTTGGGAAGTATAGGAGACAAATGAGGAGGCGCCATTGGCCGAAAGCGGGCTGGGCGTGTTGCAGGGCGTCTTCAGAAATTCGAATTTGACCAACCAGAAGCCGGAAATAATACCCTGGCGGTGGTCGCAAGAAACAAACCTGATAACTGCATTGGAGTAACTCTCGATGACTGAAAATATGGTACACGTGATGTTTCAATCACGCTCATTCAAAATGATGGTGGAAGAGTGCGACTAGCAGAACGATCGACATAAACCGTACGCCAAGCGCCGAGGGCCGGGAATCTGCCGTCCAAGCGGTCACACTCTGTCCGAGCAAAACAGAGTTGAGCGGCGCATTCGTTTCTTACATCTTTCTGCATGATCATGATCAAAACAACATGTGCACCCTATTTTCAACCACGAAGAGTTACTTCACTTCACTCTTACGCGCTTATTAAAACCATTTACGAACATAGACCTTTGATCAGAACTGTTTCTCGCTACCAACGCTAGGGGATTCTTTTCGGCTTCTGGTTGGTCAAGAGAGCATGCCAAGCCTTCTTTCCGAGTCTGCCGCACGCCCTGGCTCTGCCCGCGCCTCCCATTGATCAAACTCTCTACATATACGGCTCTGCGGAGGCCTACGCGTCCGCGAATGGTTGACCTCAAGATGGACCGTAGTGGCAGTCGATGGGCCATTTAGCCAATCGAGCACCGAGAGCGCACCACGTGACGTTCCGCTTGAGTGCAGCGACACCACGAAGGAAGGCGGGACAAGTACCGCGCTGCTTCGGGAGTATAGTTTGTGGGGTCGCCTGCGGTCCATTTCAATGAAAAACAATATTTTCTTCAACGTGATCGGAGTGTTACCTTACACAAAAAAAAACAAAAAAACAAAAAAAATGGGTTGTCGGAGTTAATGTTACTCGGCGATGATTCGCCGACGCGCCGCGCCCTGGAAGGAGGCCAGGGGGAGGAGGAGGGGGGGGGGAGAGAAGAAAATGTGTCTGTTTATTTTTTTGTAGGTTTTGCAGACTAGCAAGGCCAGCATGTCACCTGTTCAACCATTCTCTCATTTTTGTTTGAAGTCCTCTTTCATCGTCTTCAACTGAGCATTCGAGAAACGTCGTTCGATGTGGTGGCATTACCGGAACTTTGCTCGGTGACTGACAGGTACAAATGAATGACCCGGACTGTGGGACCCGGACCGGGTCATTTGCATAGAGCGTTGTTTGCGATAAAAAGTCAAAGTTACTAGACAAAGCATCGCCACGAGATCTTTAGAGCAGTGTTTTTCTGCCGGAACCCGAAGCGCTGTCAAGATGAAGTCACATTTCATTATACGTGCGTTTTCACGTGCACGGTCATTGACACATCGGCCGGTCTGGCCGATGTATACACGACCACAGCTTAACGGAATTCTATAAACTACCCC
>JABSTQ010005750.1:0-22236 GCA_013358835.2 Ixodes persulcatus
AACTCTAGTTGCATAGTTCACTTGGCACCCTGGTGCATTCACAATGTGCTGCTTGGTATTTCCTTGGATGCCGCTATGGCCTGGAATCCATTGTAACCTTATTGCTTGTCCAGAATTTAGGCAATCATTGATAGCTTCTACAATTCTATAAACGAGTGATGAGTTTGGGCTTTGAGGGCTCATTGCATTGATAGCTTTAAGTGCTGCCTGAGAATCTGTACATAAGAGCCATTTGTTTGAACCGCTTGTCTCTCTTATATGCTCTACTGAAGAGAGGATAGCGTGTAGCTCTGCCGTTGTTGATGATGTTCTGTGGGAGAGTCGGTATGAGTTTTGGACTTGAAGTGTTGGTATGATATATGCCGCCTGTTGATCCGTTTTCCTTTGTGGATCCATCGGTGTATACATGTATATGATCAGGATATGCATCTTCTATATATGTAAGGGCAGTTTGAGTAATAACCAATGCGTTCGTTGTTGCTTTTCATTTGAAATCTGGTAGATCTATTTTGATTTCTGGAGTCTGGTATATCCAGGGTGGTTTGTTAGGTTGTTGCACCCACACCGTGTAGTCGGGTAGATGAAAAGTTGATGCTGCAAGCGCATAGCTAGTGCAGGATTCGCTTCGAGTCAATATTGCGTCAGCAAGTGGGTGGTTGCAGTGCTGCGTCGATACTCGTAGGAAATTACGTAGTTGTTCCCGTTCACGTAATGATGATACTGGTAATTGCTTGGCCTCTGCTAATACAAGGGTTCCCGACGTCGGACGCGGTACGCCGAGACAAACTCGCAAACTTCGAGCCAGCATGAAATGTAGTCTATTATCTTGTGTAGCTGATAAACCAGAGAGTGCTGGGATTGAGTAAGCAATTATTTGTCGTACCAGAGCTGAGTGTAAAATTAACTGGGACTCCGTTGAGCCTCCCCAGTTTTGCCCAGCAAAATGACGAATGATGTTTATTGTTCTTTTTATTTTGTCGATCAACATGTCCACATGTTTGACCCATGCAACACATTGATCCATGATTACACCAAGGAATCGGTGGCATTTTACACGTTCAAGTGTCTGTCCCTTCATTGAGAGTTGAAGTCCTTTAAGGTGCTTCCTGGTGAAAGGGAGCACCACTGATTTGTTAAGGGCTATGTCCATACCTCGTTCATTTAAATATTGCTCAATGATGTTGAGTCCAGTTTGAAGTTGTCGTTGCAATGTTTCGACATAACTATCTGAAACCCATATACAAATATCATCTGCATATATTGTGACGTTAATCGGTGATGGAAGACGACTTGGCAGTTCAGCCATTACGGAATTAAATAATGTAGGACTAAGAACACTTCCCTGCGGAACGCCGTGTTTGAGAACGTGTCTTCTGGTCTTCTCATTTGTTGTCTGCATAAATATAGTCCTATTTGTAAGGAAGTTTTGAATCCATCGTAAAACACGGCCTCTAACTCCGAGCTTTAGAAGACTGTGTATAACGTGTACATGACTAACAGTGTCGTATGCTCGCTTAATATCTAAAAATACGGCAACTGTCATTTTTCCAAGCTTGCGTTCGTGTTCCACCGAAGTGACTAAGTCTAGAATGCAGTCCATTGTACAACGTTTTGGACGAAACCCGGCTAATGAATGCGGAAGGCTTTCGGTAGTTTCAAGCCACCATTGTAAGCGTTGATTAATTATTTTTTTTTAAAACGTTTCCCGACGCATCTAGTGAGGCTGACTGGCCGGAACGAAGTTAACTCCATCGGAGTCTTTCCTGGTTTCAGGAGAGCCGTGACTTTGGCTGTCCTCCACTGTTCAGGCACAGTTTCGCCAATCCAGATAGAGTTAAACATTTTTAGAAGATTGCTAGTTGCAGTCGGACCGAGATTAGCCAGTATTTCCCATGTTATCAAGTCGGGACCAGGTGACTTCCGTTTGCGAGTTGATTGTAGGGCGCATTTCATTTCTCGTAGTAGTAAAGGGCGGTCCATTTGTGTATCGGAGGCATGTAATTCGCAGTCAATGGCTTTTTGGGCTATTACACACGATGCACGGTACCTTAAGGTCTGAGCTGCATTGCTCGAGTTGACCAGTAATTCACAAAATTGGTCTGCAAGTACCAATTCTGATACTCCTCTTGATAACGCCATTGCGCGGAGAGGGTACTTCTGTATTACTGGTGAACGGAGTGCTTTGACTATGTTCCACTGCAATGTGAGATCTCTCACAGCTGCCATCTTGGCACAAAGTTGTCGCCATCGATGCCTGGATAGCTGTTTCAGCTTGCAGCGGATAAGGTCGTGTACGTGCTGAGCTTTTCTATATTCCTCTATCATCCCCGTCATTCCATATTTTCTTTCAGCTCTACGGCGTATCGCCCTAAGCTTCTCGTATGATGCATCTATTCCCGCATACGTTTCGGGGGCAGATACTGATTTAGTTACATGGTCAAAATTTGCCTTCACAATTGTAGTAAATTCTTCTAACGTATCCATATTTTTACAGTGCATTGTATTCAGTCGCCGGAAGCTACGCCAGTTCGCGATATTGATTTTTTTTTTTGTTTCCGGCTTAAAGACTTTGCTTTTGAATACTGTACAAGAATGGGAAGGTGGTCACTCCCGGGGGTTTCAATGTCTATGTGCCAGACCATATCAGAAAAAGTATCCTGTGAGCAAATTGTTAGGTCCAGAACGCTTGAATAACTGCATCCTCGAATGAAGGTTTGTGATCCATCGTTTAACCCACATAGATTATTTTATTGAATTATATCTTCTAATAATTTACAGCGCTTGTCACATTGCATCCCTCCCCATAGTGTATTATGTGCGTTAAAATTGCCACACATAAAGAACGGACTGTTAACAGCATCTAAGGACGTAATATCTTTTTCGGTAATAGCTATGGCTGGTTCAATATAAATGCTAACTACGCTCAATACATTCTCGCTAAACCTGACTTTGCATGCAACATATTCTGGTCCATCAGATGAAGATGTACATAAAAAGGTCGAGTCGAATTGTTTGTTCACACAAATCAAGGCTCGACTTGGACCACGTGGACGTTTTGAACTGTACGAGACATATCCAGCGAGTCTGAATTGGTCATCCGTGTGTCCTTCAGATATTGTAATAACAGGAAACTTAAATTCGGCAACGAGCTTCCGGAAGTCACCCATTTTTGTGCGAAGAGAATTGGCGTTCCACTGAAATATTGTCGTTCGGCGATATTCTTCATTCATTTATATCGACGTATTCGAAGCCAGTAAAATAGGCTCCATAGCTAGAAGTGTTTTTACCTCGGAGATGTTCAGAGCATCAGGAAGTGATTTGATGATGGCTTTCACTGCCAGAAAGACCAGTTGGAGAAGCAATTGCTGATCGATCCCTTGGTGTGGTGGGTTGGCCGATGTATTAGTTCCGCTGATGGCCGTGTCACTAGTGGTCGACATTTTTGCATGGGAAGTTGAGGGTCTTGAAGCTCTGCCGGCGACAGATGCAGTAGGAACCGGTGACCCTGACTGTTGAGATGTTCTCTGTGAAAGTGGTGCAGAGGTCATTGGATCACACTGAGGTGTCTCACTTGCGACGTGTTTGCCTGTTTCTTCGACTCTCGTTGCAAAACATGTGAGTACGTCCGGTCTTTCTTAGGCGTTGATGTTTCTTTTTGACTTAATGTTTCAGGCTGGTGTACGGTCTCTGGATTTGAAGGTGGCAATCTACGATTGGGGGCGCGACCGTTCAGTATTTCCTGTTTCCTCAGCGCGGTGGCAGCTTTCTTGCTGGAGCAGCCGGCATATGTTGCTGCATGAGAGCATCCGCAGTTTGCGCAGTTTGGTTCAGAGCGATAGTTGCAGTCCTTGAGGTGGTGTGGACCGGCACAGATCTTGCAACGTCTTGCGCTCCGGCAGTTTTGTGCGATATGTCCAAACCGTTGGCATTGGTAGCATTGAATTGGGGCGCCAAAGTATTCCTCCACAGGGTGGCTCGTGAAACCTAAATACAAACGATTTGGCATCGGACGGTCTTGTAAAAAACGAAGAATCACGCTGTCCTTGGGGTGAGGCGTTGAGTTACCGTCCTCTTGTCTCCTGTATGCGACCTGTCTTTGGACGTACGTAACACCTGCATCATGTAAGTACTCCAGAAGATCGTTGTCTGTATACTGTAGTGGAACTCCTTTAATTTTTTCCATGTTCTCCGAATATGACTTCGGCGTGGATGGTTTTACTTCGAATCCCATAAGAGAAGTGGTCGCTAGCAATTTATTAGCTGCAGGTAGTGAAGTGACACTCACTGCGAGACTACCATCCTTAGTGATTTTGTGGGACAGAATTTTTTCCTGTGCGATCCCAAGCACCTCATTTGCCAGTGAATTCGGATTTACTTTCCAGAACGAGGACTCCTTGGAGGTCGTATGAAATATAATTGGTATTCCTGTCGACCTGTTTTTCTTGTAAGTCACCTGGATGAATCCAGTGTCGTCATCTTCAATCATGTCTTCATTCAGTTCGTACGTAGAAGTAGCACCTTCAGATGAAAGGTCGCTCGTTGATGTCTTCATGTGTTTGTGTGATATATTTACCCGTGGTCTTTTGGTTGGAATGTCTTGAGCCTCGGCGTTGTCTGCAGTGACTGTTGTTTGTCTGCTTTCAATTAAGGTTCAAGGTCCTTTTAGAGAAGTAGATTCGCCTTGCTCTTCCGGGAGGAGTTGAAAGCGGTTCGCAGTTGGTACCTCGTTTGTCGGTGGGCTGACATCTTGCGCTGTCAGCCCGTTGCCCGCCGAGGTGCGCTTCTTGCAGCTCAGATTGGCGGTTGGGGGTACGGCGGAGTACTCCAGAAGGTATCGTTTGCAACGATGCGATGCTGTGTTTTGTTAAGGTTGTCTATTTCACGAAAATCGAGGAGGAACAAAACCACGAACGTACCGTTCAGTAGCTTCGTCGTCTTCCGATTGGACTCTCGCGACGATGGCGTCACGCGGGACGAGATGTCAATCATCCAAGCTTTCTCGGTGCTCAAATTTCTGCGAGAATGCGAAAGAGAAAGTCGTAGCGAGCTTCATCGGAGCGCGCGCGAGCAACACCGTGGCGCCAGGCGATTGAACGGCTGCACTAATGACATCGCTCCCGCGTGTCCCTACATGCCTAAGCCGCGTTAGAATCAATAATGCGTAGATTGTACCTAGGAGGTCTCTATATATGCTGAACTTTCTCGTCGCAAGATCGTCGTTTGTGGAAGTTATTGGTGACGACAAAGTGACGTTTCACAACTTTGGTATCGAGTTATTTGAGGCCAAAATCTTCGCTTCGGAATCGAGGCGAAGATTAAACTTTGTGTTATTGTGGAGCCATGCGCGGTGTACGCCGCTTTAGAGTTCATCTTCCGCCCTTGTCAAGAACGCCACCGTGGACGCCACAGGCGGTGTGTGTAGAGACGTCGGTAATGTCTGAGAGATGAGGAGGCCACGGGGGATGGTGAAAAAATGCAGGGGAAAGGGGAAAAAAAGGTACGACACACACACACACACACACACACACACACACACACACACACACACACACACACACACACACACACACACAGACACACACACACACACACACAAACACACACACACACACACACACACACAAATAGGAGTCAGGAAAGGCGATAAATATTGTTTGGGAGCGAGGAAGAGAGAGGGGTGGTGGTAGTGAAAAAGCGGGATATCCCTTCCCCTGAATTTTTAGAGCGCAGCTCTCGGACGCCCGTTTCGGGCTTTAGCGGCGTCAGTGTCGCAGTCGGCGTAATCTCGCGCCTTGCATTTGGGACGTTTTGCCGCTAAATTTAGCGGGGAACTTGAAGTCACGTGACCTCAACACCAATTCAGTTTCCCCGCTAAATGGCAGGGGAGCAGGAGTGGAGGAGGGGAGGGCACGGAGGGTGGTTGAGGGGCAGACCCTCCCTCCCTCCTCCCCAAGAGCTGCGCTCTAATTCGACATTACAGAGAACTGTAAACGTATTTCATTTTTTTTATATAACTCTTTGACCATGACATTTCAGTTTTTTCATTTTACAAGGAACAGCACAGCCCGCAATTTTCGAAATAATGGTTCTAGAGATTCTGGAATTAAAACGGTTCGCGTTCCATGAACTCACGGGCGGCGATGACAGACCTTCAAAAGAGAGACTCGTGCCAGGGCTCGTCGTATGCAGGCGCGTTCTGTGACGTCCTTTTATAGTTCATACCTTTGACGTCAGGGTGAGGATTATCAGTTGTGAGCGACAAATTCGATGGTGCGTGTTCATGTTGACGCTGACAAGTTTGGTGGTGTAGGATGAAAGTTTGGTGTCCTCGCGTTCTGAAAACAGCACCATCAAATTTGACAACCTGGCTAATCTTTGAAAGTCTACCATAAAATAATTTTATCCCGCGATAGGGGAGGCAACTGCACGGAAGCGAAATCCGTCCGAAAGGGGACAATTCTACTCGGCTGTGTTTTGACATGGCCACGTCGGGCTGCACCTTGATCGAATTGAAAACGCCGAGGTAAATAACAGGAACGACAGTGATTCTTTTTGGTAAATTCTGCGTTATCGGCGGATGTAAGTACGGTATCAAACTATCAACTTCGACGGTGCTGATTTTAGAATGCCATTACCCAAGCCTCCATCGTGCTTTTTAGAGACCATCAAACACGTCGGTCGCAGATGGTAATCTTTGTCGTGACGTCACATGTACGAACCACCGCTTTCTCTGCGCACTCTCTTGTGCTGCTCTTGTTTGGCACCTAGGGAGTGGTAGAGGTTTTTCGCCCCATCAATGAAAATCGTCATGACAATACACGGTTCTGCGTGTTTGTGAGAAAAGAACTTCGCGGCAATCTTTCGGCTCCTCCTCCACTATGTCATAACACAGGGAATATTTGTGTTTGATGAGTTTAGCGACCCTGCCCAGGACTATCTTTCACCCAGGAACTTCCAGTAATCCAGTCCATGCGGCTCTAGATCCCTCCTTGGAGTACAAAACTACCCGCGGGCGCTGGATGTATGAAGCCCGCTCATGTAAAAGATTCCTTCCAAGCAACTCGGAACACTAAAGAACTGTAAAACAAGGGTTGACCACCAACGCTCTCGTCTCGGCATTACAAAATTCTTGCCCCCATAGAGCCGGGCACAGCTTTCAAAACCAGATCTGTAGGCTTCAGGACTCTGGTTACACAAGCACACTCCTAATACCGGTATGCGAGAGCCTCTGCAAGCAAGTTCCGCAAGAACAGATCACAAATGCACAACCAACGAAAAAGAAGCCCCTCAAACCTATTGTGGTGATGCCATACATCTACGGGATAACGAATTGCCTAAAAACGATCGCCGGCCGACAAAGCGTACAGGTCGACTGATCAGCCCCCAACAAGGCATATGCCATGTGCCGTAACGTGAATTGTAGCAGTGACCAGAATCAGAAGTCACCCTGCAGTATCGCGCACAGAACACCTTACGCCCCATGCGAGAAAGGAGGTTTGTACTGTATTCGGTTGTCATGTTGCAAATGCTACATTGAACAAACTGGGAGATGTATTAATGGCCGCACCTGGGAAAATACATCAACCGTTGGTGCACTAATGTCAGCTGGCCACCTTCCGGCGCATATTCGAGTATGCCAATGTGCTCCTGATTTCGCAAACGTTACCATCGTTGGAAGACGCAGAAACCAGCTTGCAAGGGAAATCCTGGAGTCTCTAGCTATTAAGGCGAATGGGGACGACTGTGTGAGTGCCGCCTCCATTACACTATTTTCGAAAGAAAAACTATCTTCTGAGAGCGCCCCATGTGAGAAACCAAGTCAGGAACATGTGAACACTAGCCACCAAATACCATACCGAAAAAGAAGTTAGCCCTGGGAACTCAATAGTATAATTCATGAGGGTAGATGAAAAATAAGAATTTAAGTAAATGCTTGATAGTCCAGCAGTGTGTGCCTCTTTTTCTCCCCGTTTTCCCCTCTAAGTTAAGCTGGAAACCTTCAGAAGCTGCTTTTTCTCCGTCAACGAGTGCACACTAAATGCAAAACAACGAACGGATGCTCAGTGTCGGCTTCCTGTCCCATGCGTTGGACCAGTGTCGGCTTCCCGTCCCATATGCGTTGGACCGTTCTTCTAGAGCAGCTGGATGTGCGGATCAAGAAGGTCTCTTATTGACCTGTATTTTGCGAATTGTCGTCCGTCCAGCTTCAGAAGCATTTTCCGTGCGAAAAAGACACCGGAGACGACACCGTGACTTTGTTCAGAATTTCTCAACGGCGTGCGATATTGGCTCCGCGTTCGTGGTTTTTCTTAGACGTGCTACTGACAATGTACATGTGTCCGTGTGGTGCATCTGCTTGGTATTATATGTAAAACTAGCGTATCTCTCAGGAAGTTACCTAGCGGCATTGTGAGTACCTTGAAATATAATGTTTTTGCGACAAACAATTAGTTCGAAGGCCTATTTGGTCTTATCGCTTTCGTCTACACCTGCGTGCACCTGGGTTTGGGCGAACGTTAGTTTTTTATCGTCTTTTCGAGTTACAAACTCGATGTAAAAACTCGATGTGTGAGGTAAATTTTCAATAACGTTTAAAACTGAATTTTTGGTCAATGGTTCACAGCCATTTGAGCTTCTGAAGCCTTGACGGTCTGTGGGGGTCTGAAAGGCTGAAAGCTATAACGCGCTGGGAGGTTCGAAGGCCAGAAGGGCTGAAGGGGGTTGACGGGCTGTCGGGGTTCGAAGTGCTGAGAGGCTCCCGTTACACATCAGACCTGAAATGTTATTTTAAATAAGGAAACACTTTAAGATATCTTGATAATCTACTTTGCTGCAAAGCAGGTATGAGGGTCAATCGGTGCGTTCTACTGCAGCAGGCTAAAAGAAAAAGTAGACTGAAGGCACCAAATCATCATGGTGTCTGTCGTTGGTTCGCTCCATTTCTTACAAACGCTGTGAGATGGCGCAGCATAACAACTCAAGGAACCGTCCTTCTTAGTGCACTCCTTTTCGAGCTCACGAGGCGCGCGACCGCGACCACGCCCGCGCGCGCAGAGCCCCATTTCGACAGCGCCTCTGCCGGAAGATGTACGAAGCCGGCGTTATAATTCAACCTCTTTTCAGACCTTATTTTGACACCTCTCTCTTCTATCGCCGTATCATGGAGGAAGTTGGGCGAATAACGAGACTGGAAATAAGTCTGCATTCGTAAGGCTCATCCCACACTTGCATCTGAAGGCGGTGCGTTCCGTAGAGGCAAGCGGAAGCGTAGCGTTGTGAAGAGCGCTTGCACCAAGCTTGTACACACCGTTGCGTTGACACGCCGTAGACCGCATCCAAGAGCCAGTAAAGTGTTTTAGAAGATCGTTCAGTCACTCCCGCTAAGCTATTCGCAATTCGGTACGGCCTCCGCTATATGTAGCCTAGATGAACCGTCACTTCAAAGTTTAGTAGATTGTTCCCAACCCGGTACAGATCACAGCGGTAGGAGAGCTAACGCAACGCCACTGGCGGCTCCTTTATACAATAAGGCTTGCGTACAACCAATCTTTGTAAAGTAATTATTTGCAATATTTTATTAACGTCACTATCCGAATATAATTCACTTTCTTTATTGACTGAAGCGCTAGTCTTTTACTTTATTTGTAGTAAGTGATGATTATGTTTGTAATTGAATACAACTGATAGCTAAGCTGTCCAAGCCAATCCTCTATCAGCCACGCGCCAAAGTCATTGAGAGAAATCTTCAAAAATAGGTGGCAACAAGCATAGCTCTTCTGTTGTGTCGTTGTGATTGGGCTTTCTTTCCTTTTTCGCACTGTTTGCCGAAAATGAAAGGCCACGAAAATCCCTCACGTTCGCCGGCTCGCTCGCGTCTCTGGTCGGTTCTATCCTCACGTCAGAGGCGGCCGAGCAGAAGGCCGCACCTTTCGCTCAGAGTACCACGGATTGCGAAGCAATTTTTCCCCCATGGCTGTATCCCGTATTTCGGACATAAATCGCTACCTGTTACACTCATGGAGCAGCTTTGTCGCAGCTGCTTCTCGCAGCAGCAATATATATTCCGCCCCTCAGAACCGCGATCGCGAAGCGGACAGGCGCGACGTGGCAGCCATCTTGAATTGCGTCCCTCGCTGGCCCTCCCTAATCTCGTCAAGACTCGTTCTCGCGAGACCCACGCTTGGGCTCCGCGCTATGCGCTCTACGTTGCTCGCAATTTTGGTAAAATAGCGTACCTCCGCTAGCTTCGCCAGCTCACCTAGTTCTCTACTAGCATCACAAATGCGCCGTAGTGTCATCGCTTTAGCGTACAACGTAGCGGGGGTGCCAGTGCAATATACTAAAACTTTGTAATAAGAGCGCGCTATTATCTCCAGCGGCTCACCAATATTAAGCAAACTGCATGCAAAATGGCCGCGCCCGGCGACAGTGTCGAAGTGGTCGATCTTCGGATAATCCCGCTGGCTTTCCCGGCAATCTGTCCGGCTTGACCAACAGTGTTCCCAACCTTAGGGATTTTCTCCTATATTTATGTATTTTTGTCATCCTTTATGTGCAAATGAACTTTTTATTATTATTTTTTAAATCTATCTCTTTATTGAGTTTCAGAGGGTTTCAAAAATAAGTTCCTGCTCCTTTCCCTTTTTCTGCCGGTGGAGCACAGCGGGAAGATGTTTTTGTACATTTTCGGGACCAGAGATAAGCTTCAGTGGTAAAAACAGCGATATAGGGGAGCTTATAATGGGCCAACAAACGATTGCTACGCGCTCGCGGCCAGGGGCATGCTGTCGGTGCACAACTTCTGTCTGCTTTCGGCTCGAACGCTCGGCTCTATCAAGTGCTTTTGAGTGATTTCGCCGTTCTATATTTACTTATTTTTGTTTTCGACACGCTGGTGAACCTCTATGCAGCAATTGATGTCTTCACCTGGAAACAGACTCACATCAAGGCACCCTATATTTGTGTCAAGCTGCTTTTACCGTTTATGTCATACCGACTATAATGCAATTGATGCAAAGGTGCAAGGGAGCTGGACAAGGATGATTATCAATCAATCAATCAATCAATCAATGTTTATTAAAGTGTCCAGGAACAACCAATCGGCCTTAGTGCTGGCACACTAAAAAAATGAGCAAAAACACACATACATACACACATACACACGTATTCAGAAGGAGAACGTAGTTCACCAGTCTGATAATACAAATATTAACAAGTATAAAAGACACTCAAATCAACAAGGGAAATCAAAAGCACAAAACAGAGACATCACCAGCTGTGAGAGCAAAAAGCAAATACTTGGATAATGTACTGACAAACATCAACGCTTCAACTGATCAGCCCTTTTCTTGCAAGAGGAAGTTTCGTACGGCATTTCCGAACTTGCTCTTGCATGAGTTAAAAATATCAATTGTGTCAGAGTAGCGGTTATAATATTCAGCCGATCTTTGGATCGGGTTTAAGTGGCTAAAATGTCGAGCTATATAAAAAGACGATTGTAGCCGTGTAGGCACACGTGGAACTCTAAGGCTCACTTCGGACAGAAGGCTGGGAGAGTTAATCGAGCCGTGCAGGATCTTAAACAAAAACAACAAATCTGCCTTTACCCGACGCTGCTGCAGGCTCAACAAGTTGACGAGTTGCGAGTTACACCCACCGTTCAAACAAGGATCACCTTTCTCAAGGTAACGATATTTAAAGATAGAAATAAATTTGTTTTGGACGCGCTCGACAAATAAACTGTTAGTTTTGGAAATGCCGTTCCAAACAACCGAGGCGTACTCTAGCTGGGATCTAACTAGGGAACGATACAGCGTAAAGAAAGCGGACGGGCCTTTGAATTCCTTCGTTATGCGAGACACGGCACCTAACGTGCGCAAGGCCGATTGAACCACTCTGGTAATGTGAGTGTCAAATCTCAGGGTTGAATCAAAGACAACTCCAAGGTCCCTCAGTTCACTTATACGTGAAAGCAGTTCGCCATGATAACTATATGGAAAAAATATATCATGGGTCTTGCGAGAATACGTCATTACTTTTGTTTTAGAATGATTCAAACGGAGGTCATTGTCTAAACACCAACGACCGAAGGAATATGCGTCATTCTGAAGCGCGATGCAATCCTCTAAGGTCGATATTTTTTTGTAAAGTTTTATATCATCAGCGTACTGCAGAAATGAAGAATTTAATATAACTTGAGAGACATCATTTACAAAAATATTAAAAAGGAGGGGGCCCAAGACAGATCCCTGAGGAACTCCAGAGCTTGCCTTGTACAAGGACGAGGTAGTATTGTTGACGCGGACGTAGGCTTGCCTATCAGACAAATAGCTTTTTAGCAAATTGTATACCGAACCACATACTCCGTACGAGGAAAGCTTGTGTAAGAGGATGTTGTGGTTGACTACGTCGAATGCCTTACTCAGGTCGAAATAAAAAAACGTCAAGCTTACCTCTATTACAAACTACTTCAGAGGCAGCAGACGTAAAAGATACGAGATTGGTAGATGTCGATCTTCCGGACATGAAGCCATGTTGATTAGGAATGACTATACTACGAAACTTGAAGGAGAGGAATTGATGGATTACCATTTCAAAGAGTTTGGAAAAAGAAGAGAGAAGAGAAATCGGTCTGTAATTAAGAACATCACCACTATTTCCAGATTTCAGGACCGGAACAACCACTGCCAGTTTCCAGTCGTCAGGGAATATCCCTGACGTCAAGGAGTTATTGAAAATTGTGCACAGTATAGGCGTGAGTAATTCATGATAACCCTTAACAATTGCAGCGGGTATCCCGTCATGACCTGCAGACAATGTGGGTTTCATTTTATTAATACATAGCCTAACACATTCCTCATCGACAACTACTTAACCTAACGAGTCACCAACTCCGTCCGAGTGAGGCAATATAGTTGAGGAGCAATTATTATTATTATTGTAGACTGACGCAAAGTGATCCGCAAACAACTCAGACATGCCCTTCGCACTGTCGCTATGCGGATTCAAGACGATTTCGGACTCAATATTCTTCCCCAAGCGCGATTTAGCGTACCTCCAAAATTTCTTAGGATTATTAACAAGATCTGCTTCTACCGAGTCGCAATGCGCCTGGCGATCACGGTTTAAAATTTTCTTACATCGCTTTCTGCAAATTTTAAATTCAACTTCCCACTTTGGAAGACCACTTTTCTTAAACCTCCTGTGCAAAAAATCTTTCCGTTTTAAAAGCTTTCTGAGTTCACGAGAGAACCAGTTAGGGAAGCGAGATTTTTTAGACGTTTTAAGAGGGATATATATATGTTCATGGCCTCCTGAACAACAGTTGTGAGAAGATATACTTGGTCGTTGACATCAGACGACCCCAAGATAGAAGCCCAGTCAACACCCGACAGATGGTGATACATTCCAGTGTAGTCCCCCGCTGAATACTTATACGATGTGTGTGGGGAAGGACCATTAGAGGGACTGAGGACCGGAGGATCAAAAACAGAAAGAACTACATCAAGAGCAGTGTGATATCTATCCTCAGGAACCATAGAAATTTCACTTCGAGCAACACGTATACCGTCCGTGTTTGAAAAGCATAAATCTAAAACATTACCTTTGTCGTTTAGAATGTTATTGTGCTGTCTAAGATCTAAAAAGGAAGTGAAGTTGAGGAGATAGTTGCACTTTTGTTTACAATAAAAATTGTCAGTAAGGACATTGAACTGTGTCCAGTTAATACCTGGAGCGTTAAAATCCCCCAAGATTAAGATATTGCTACCCTGTGAATCATTCATTGTATTTTCAATGTCAGCGAGACATCTTTGGAAATCATCTGGTGTCGTCTGAGGAGGAAGGTAAAGCAGACCTATTAAAATACGTTTTCTCCTAGAACACTCAATTTCCACCCCCAGAGACTCGGGAAAACTTTCCAAATCCTCACATCTTCGTGAACTATGCTGTTTGTTAACCGTGACCAATACACCGCCTCCGACTCGGCCCCGGGAAGAGAAATCACGGTCGCGACGGTAAACATCAAATCCAGGCGGAAAGTAGTCGGAGGAACCAACACTAGGACATAACCAAGTTTCCGTTAAGCAAACAATTGAGTAATTAGAGAGAGTAATGTTGGCAAAGAAACAGTCAGCTTTCGTCCGCAGGCCACGGACATTCTGGTAAAACAAATCGATGTTACTCATCTTTGTACTTAGTGTTGGGCTTGTGGGCTTCTTCAGACGAGTGAAGGAGTTCTTGACGAAGTGCGCCTCTGAAAGGTTTAAAAAGACAATCCTTCGGCCACAAAGCAGGGTCAGAGAGTTTCTCAAAGTCTTCGGCAGCTACAGAGACGTGAAAGGAGGCGTAGGTATTGTAGCGAGTCTTCAGTCGGTGGCACTTCAAGTTTTCTACATCGAGTGAACACAGATGCCCAACGATGTCCGTAGAGGTGGTGACCGGATCCAGCTTGGTCACAAACAATGCCCTCCGACGGGAAGATGAGGGGGCAACGCTCAGCTTGCATGCCACGGACGCTCCGGCTTGCGCAGGGATTCGAGTCTTCGGGCTGATCGGGTTGGGCTTAACAGGCAGTGTATCATCTTCCGACGCCACGCTCACCAGCGCAGAGACCCGTTCCTGCGGGCTCATGGGGTTCGGCGTACCAGGCAGCGCATCATCTTTCGTCGTCCCGTTCACTGGTGCACGTGCAGACTTTGCAGAAAGAGCCGAGGCAGGAGGGAAGCGCAGAGCCGCAGCAAATGTTTTCCCTCCACAGGGCCCTGCCTGAACTTCAGCATCGATTTTTGCACGCTTGCCAAGCACGTCGCGTAAGCTGCGAACTTCCGCCCGCAGGCAGGCGATGGAGCCTGCCTGGAGTTCCGCCTGCTGTCTCTGCTCACGACGGAGACGCGCGTTGTCTTCACTGAGGGAAGCAACCTCCGCGGTGAGGAAAGAAATTCCTTCCAGCGCGTCGAGGAGAAGGGACCGAAGGGACTGAAGGCTGGCGTCCCCACGTGTGTCGAGGCCATCGGGAGAGGAGGCAGGCAGCGTCACCGGACGAGTAGGGGAGGCCGACGGCGGAGGAGGAGAGCGGGCGAACTGGTCGTCGGGGTCACCGGAGACCACGCCGGCGACGTTAGGCCTAGCTCCACCGTTGATCTTGGCACAGCTCTGGCAGACATATGAGCTCACCTCACGCTGAAGAAATGTGCGTTCGGTCTTCGGAAAGCATACGCACTTCGTATGCGCGCGAAGTTGGCACTCAGTGCAGCGAAGAAATCTTTGTCGTCCGTAACGCCTTTTGTTTGGTGCATCGTCATTTCGTGTTTACAGCAACACTATTTAAAATACAAGCATGCACAAAATTACACAGACATTTGTAAAGACAATACAAGTTTGCAGAGCCAATACAAGCTTACACTAACTTTGGTTGGATAAAATACACTTTTTCAAGGCTGACTTGAAACTAACAAAATCAAGAAAAATATCAACGTCACAATCGCATATAATATTATAGGCAGACTGCATCCGACACAATGGCGATGATTCACAAATTCTAGCAGGATAAAATGTTAAAAAATGGCGACTAGCTCTGAATGGCACACGAAAGTCTATATTCATGAGTGAATTTTCAGTATTAACAGTACCATGCACTACCTTATGAAGAAAATAAATGCCTCTAACAGCCCTCCTCGTTCATAGCTTTTCAAGGTTAAATAATGGTAGCAACAAATCGGAACTAAAAAACAGTTGCCGACCAATGTATCGGTCATAAATAATTCGCATAAATTTCTTCTGCACACGCTCGATGATTTCAACTTGTTTTAAAGATAGCGAATTCCAACTAATTGAACCAAATTCAAGTCCTCAGCGTACAAGGCTACAGAACAGACGCACTACAGATAATAGTGAAGTGAAAGAACTCGGTAAACGAGTGATCATTCCCAACTTTCTTATCGCTGATCCAACAATTTTAGAAACGTGCGCAGTGAATGACAGAGTACTATCAATATAGACGCCAAGGTCTCTTACCAGAGATACACAATCTATCACATTTCCCTCAAGCACATAAGGGTAAAAGAAAACGTCCCGCTTTCTGTATAAAGACATCACTTTAGTTTTTTCAGGATTTAGCGACAAAGCATTTTTTCTACACCACTCAGAAATTGCACCAATATCAGTTTGCAATAGAGTACAATAAAAAAAAGTTTTATGTCGTCAGCAAAAAGAAGGACGTTTGAGTGATTGAAGCATGATACTATATCGTTTACAAACAAAATAAACAACAGTGGTCCCAAGTTCGAACCTTGGCGTACACAGAAGTTGATGTAAAACACTTCGAAAAGGAGTTGCCAACACGAACAGTATTACTGCGTAAACTCAAGTAATTTCTGGGAAAGGGGAACAAGGGGGACAAAGGACAAACGGAACACTCCAGACACAACTAGGTGACTGGCGTTTGTCCTTTGTCCGCCTTGTTCCCCTTCTACAGGGATTATTATTGTCAAGTCGAACCGGCAGTTTAAATCATTAGTTGCTTTTATTGTTACGAACTGGTTTTATATGCTCAATAAGCTTTGGTTTACAAGCTCACTAAGTTTCTTTTAAGATTTTACTGCCCAGTTTAATTATGAAACAGGTTCCAAGGAAGCAAATTTAATATTTAAATTAACACTCAACTACAGTAATACATTCTTAGACTACTCCATAACGATAAACACAATAGTCAGGCAACTAAACACTTTTTTTTTTTAAATCTAGAAAAAAAACTTTAAAAATGTTCGGATAACACATGGGGCAGAGACGACCGCGGAGGTTGGAAGCAGTGTTGCGGAGTTGCCACTCCGGAGTCGGAATGATTCCGGAATCATTCCGCATTATCGCGACCCCGGAATGGAATGGGAATGGAATGGCGGCAACGTTGAGGGGAATGGAATGGGAATGGAATTAGATGCCTTTGGCCCGGAATGGAATGGGAATGGAAAGGGTCTGGGTTAAATAGCGTGCCTCCGTACGCTATTTGAATTTAATTTAATTTTAATTAATTTTAATTAATTAAATAATTTTTTTTTGAGGGGGAGGGGGTTATCTTTAGGTAAACCGAGCCAGTCAGCGGGTCAGTTGCTCAGAGCAAAAATGAGCGGGAAACTGCTAGCCCGCCTGGAGCCCTAACATACTTATACGTAAAAAAATGCATTACACACAAATACCAAGCGTCAAACCAAAGAGCAGAGGGGGGGGGGGGGGGGGCGGTGGCGCCTTTCACGGACGCGCAGGCTCCAGGCAACGGCTTCACTGGTGTTACCCGAGAGCAAAACAAGAAACCAAGCACCAAGCAAAAGGAACGAAGGGAGCCGCAAAGCAAGAAACCACCATACACGGCTCCTCATCGTCCCGTTTGTCTTGCGTTCTTTTCTTTTTTTTTTTTGCGACAACGAGGAAAAAGCACGCGCGCGAACAGACTGAGGAAGCGGGTGGCGGCTCATAACTCGCAGAGCTCTGATAACCCGTTGGCTCGCGCGCCACTGAAAGATGATCAGTTATTGTTTTTTTTTAGTTCGAGGAGCGTTGTTTAGCAGGTGACCAACCCTGCTGCCTTCCACGTTCATTCGCACGCACTCCTTTGAAGTGCGAAATCTGGGTTTGCTTCGGCATTAAACCAAAGCGAGATTCACTGCTCTCTTCTCATCTTGAGCTTTGCTCCGACGCTTGTTTTTTTACACTGCATTTTTACCTGTAAGTCCTTCTTTTACTTGGTCTTTGTTCCAATTCTTGTTTTCTGTTATATTATTCAAATTGAAGTGGGTTAAGCAAGCGAATTCCCACTCAATTCCCGCTCAATTCCTTTTACTTTAGCCTCTGCATTCTTTGTTTCAACTTGCGATGGAACGCTGCGGACGCTACGAGTGAAACCAGGCGATCCAGCATCTTGAGCTTACTAGAATCAGTGATTGTTTGAGGCATTTAGCATTTGTTTTGCAATTGTCTATGCGGTTGATAATGGCAGCTTTATGTTCCTGAGGCCGGCGACACATTGCACAGTGTAGCTGTCAAGTGCCATTTTTTACGTATAAGAATTAGAGGGACGGAATTGAACGATTCAGGCATTACAGGAGTGGGAATGGGCCGAGTGTCCCGATTCCTAGTAGTTGAAAGGAATTGAATCATCGGAAACTCTAATTCCCCCGAATGGAATATAAATGGAATGGGGGTGCCCATTTCGTGGCAGCAACGAAGCTAATCAGCCTTTGACAAACTTGCTCGCGCATTCCCGACCGCTTCGCAATTCGAAAAAAGCAGGTTCCGCGAACGGAGAACCAGATTTGTCGCAAGCGACCACGTGACTCTCCTTTCCTTTCTAGGCTTCTGATTGGTCTACCAAACATGCTCTCGCTACTGCCGCGTCCAAAGTTGAGTCGGTCTCTACTCTTATAAAGGTGCACGAAAGACGTTTCTGAGATCGTCTCTTTTTGGAGATGACCCATTCTACAGAATCTTAGCATCCCAGAAATCTAAATATTATACTCGTCCGACATATATTCTTTTGCTTAAAATGTGATAGAAGTTTGTACCACGCCCCTTTCTGAGTGGAAGAAACTAGAATACAAAATGCAGCTGAGGCGTCGGCGGCGGGACGACGAATTCGCGTCAGCCAATCGCATGCGGAAGCGCCGGCAGCGGAGGCGCCACCGGCGATTCCCCTCGATTCTGTGTTTCAGATTTTTCCGCTCAGAAAGGGGTGTGGCACAAACGTCTATCACATTCTTATACTCTTTTTCACCTCAACTTGTGCACCGGCGAATTCTCCTCAAAGAGAATTGTATCAGTGCGCCAACCAACCAGAGTGCGGGTGCCCTCACCCGGCACTCCCACTGGGAGGAGTCAGAGTGCATGTTGACAGTTGATTCAGCCAGCGGGTTGCAAGCAGGATTGTGGCGTGCGTATTCGTATCGGTCGCTCGCGGAGAAACGGACGTCTGTGCTATCGAACTACACTGGCGGGCATCTCTACAGCTGCAAGAAAATGTAATGCATAGAAAACATGATTTGCAGCTATCGTCGCGCTTCGTCGCCATCGCTTTCAATCGGGCTATACTTCGTCTCACCTTAGCATGGACTATTTTTAGCCGTGCGTGCCAAAAGCCCGAGCTAGTTGCTTTGGATGAAGCCTCGGCGACTGCACGAGCGCTCGTGCAGCGAGTGCTCCAGTCAAGGCAGTCGGCCGCTCGCGCTTACACAGCCTTAGCAGTTAGTCCGTGCTAAGATGAGATGAAGTATAGGTGCGCAAGCGGACCGCGTTTGGAACCTCGCTGCCGCACAACATTCGCGCTGTTTATGTTGCCTGGTATGTGACATGCCCTTACTTTACGGCCGCGGTTTTGTTGAAAAAGTTTATATTATTGGCTTCTTGAACTGGTACCATGCGATTTCAGTCTCTCCAGCGTCAAATACCACGTCCGCGAACGGCTCCCTGCTGCACCGATAGGCATGCGAGATGTCCGACAGCATTTGAAAATGACTGGTAAAGTGTCAGATTCCTGTAACAAGCAGATTCTCAAAATAGTGTTAAACGTGTTTTCTGCAGCTGACGTCGACTGCATCAAAGCCGCGAATCTGGAGTGGTAAGAATTGTGGTCTAATATGCATGAGCAGTTATACAAATAGGTAGTCACCAAGAAAACTGCAAGTATATCTACAAGGTTCATTGTTTGTAACAAAGAGCATATCTCATTCATAGTAGGTCTGGTTCATGTTCTGTGTTCATTGCATGCCACTGTCCACAGCTCTTCTAGCCCCTGCTTTTTTTGCTCCGATGACTGACATGTAGCATTCTAAGTCTAAGAATTGTATTATCAAATGGTGGAAATATACAGCATTGGTTATTCTTTTTTTTTCTTCCCCCCATGGTAAAAGCCCCTAAAACGAACAATTTCGGTATTGTACTATACTGCCCAAAACACAGTTTCCTGTTACAATCAGGGGCGGGCGCAGGTATTTCTTGAGGGGAGGGGGGGGGGGGGGGTCAGGTGTTTGGCAGCGTACCATGTGTTTAAGACGCCCCCCCTCCCGTTTCCACGCCCTAAAGTTTTACACATGCAGAATTCAACAGGGGGGTCAGGACATCCGGACCCCCCCCCCCCCCCCCCCCCCTCTGAATCCGCCCCTGGCTACAATGCTCGCAGTTCTCTTACGTTCGAGAAAACAGGTGCAGCTGTACTACATCTGGGCACTAAAACTGACCGCCCCACATCCACTTATTTTAGTACGGAACGATGTCCGTTCATTGCAGGTATAAATTAACTATAAATTATTTCCAGGACAGCACCAGCACGTGTTTGTTTGCGTATAGCAAATGTACTTGTGGCCGCTTTTGTTTGCAGTGCCGCAGCCCTGCATCTTTGTGACACAGATAAGCTTCCTGAGGTTTGTATTTTGTACATCCCTAGGATGGACACAAGACAAACACTAAAAGGCCCTTTCGTGTTCGTCCTGTGTCCTAGGTTTACAATGAGATGTAAGCCCATGAGCCAAAAACTGGTTAACACGAGCAAATTCTATAGACCTGCACTGTTCAAATAGTCCTCGGGCACTTCCTGTGTACTATGCATTCAACGAACTGCATTTCTGGCATCTTTGGGGCCAGGAGTGCCCTAAAATTGAATTCTGTTGTGCAAGTGTATTCTGTAATCTTTGCTGTACCTTTTTTATGCTGCTATATTGTGTACGACAAGTATGTATGATGTTTGTGATGGGGAGGGGGGGGGGCACCTCGTGAGGCAATTCTGTTTGCCTTTTGTGTTGGCTCTTGGGCAAAGACTGTTTGTATGTTGTTGCCTAAATAAAGATTGAATCTATTGAATCTAAGAGGTACCAGCAGATGAGTGCAGACCAATCGGTGTAAGCTGAAGACATGCTAAAACCTGCAATACGATTCTGGGAGACGAGAAGGGAATGGAACGACGTCTTGAACATGGCTCTGTGTTTAATACTTCTGTGCAACATAACGAAGCCGACTCGTCGTGTTGCTGCAACAGTTCTTGAAGGGGCAGGGTTTCAATCGAGATGACGGGAGTTAGCCCACACAGGCAGGCCGCCTTGTCCTCAGAGAAGGCTTCACGTAGGCTTCCGAAGCCGCCTTGTCGTGTTGCTGCAACAGTTCCTGAAGGGGGCAGGGTTTCAATCGAGATGACGGGAGTTAGCCCACACAGGAAGGCCGCCTTGTCCTCAGAGAAGGCTTCACGTAGGCTTCCGAAGCCGCCTCGTGGTGTTGCTGCAGCCGTTCTCGGAGAGGCAGGGTTGCATACCAGATGTCGGGAGTCAGCTCACAAAGGCAGGCCGCCTGGTACGCAGAGAAGGCTTCACGTAGGCTTCCGAAGCCGCCGCCTAGTGTTGCTGCAACCGTTCTCAGAGAGGCAGGGTTGCATACCAGATGTCGGGAGTCAGCCCACACAGGCATGCTGCCTTATACGCAGAGGAGGCTTCACGTAGGCTTCCGAAGCCGCCTCGTCGTGTTGCTGCAGCCGTTCTCGGAGAGGCAGGGTTGCATACCAGATGTCGGGAGTCGGCTCACAAAGGCAGGGCGCCTGTACGCAGAGAATGCTTCACGTAGGCTTCCGAAGCCGCCGCCTCGTGTTGCTGCAGCCGTTCTCGGAGAGGCAGGTTGCATACCAGATGTCGGGAGTCGGCTCACAAAGGCAGGCCGCCCTGGTAAGCAGAGAAGGCTTCACGTAGGCTTCCGAAGCCGCCTCGTCGTGTTGCTGCAGCCGTGCTCGGAGAGGCAGGGTTGCCACACCAGATGTCGGGAGTTAGGCTCACACAGGCAGGCCCGCCCTGGTACGCAGAGGAGGCTTCACGTAGGCTTCACGAAGCCCGCGCCTCGTGTTGGCTGCAGCCGTTTCTCGGAGAGGCAGGGTTTGCATACCAGATGGTTCGGGAGTCGGCTGCACAAAGGGCAGGCCGCCTGGGGTACGCAGAGGATGGCTTCACGTAGGCTGCCGACACCGCTCTGTCGTGTTGCTGCAACCGTTTCCTGAAGGGGGCAGTGGTTTCATCCGACGATGTACGGTGAGTCGGCTCAACACAGGCAGCCGACATTGTACTCAGAGGAAGGCTTCACGTAGGCTTCCGAAGCCGCCTCCGTCGGTTTGCTGCAGCCGTTCTCGAGAGGCAGGGTTGCATACCAGATGTCCGGGAGTCAGGCTCACAAAGGCAGGCCGCCTGGTACGCAGAGAAGGCTTCACGTAGGCTTCCGAAG